>NW_022261871.1:313217-324054 GCF_009602425.1 Actinia tenebrosa
AGAGAAGAACAAGATAAAATAATAAATAACAAAACAGAATGGAACTTTATGAAGATCCCTAGAACAGTTATAATGTAAATTTTCTCTCTTCTTATACTTTTACAGCTCGCGCAAGTTTACTGCGCGCGCTCTTGTTCATCACGAGTATAAACACTATATCGCAACGTAATCATTCCGTTAGATTCAGTTAGGTTGAAAAGGTCCTAATAAACGGACGAAACTAGTCCCTAAACTACAATTGTGTTGTTGTTAGTGCGTGGGGGATTATAAAAATCACCATAGAGTGTGTATAGATATGAAGAATGGGATAAAATCCAGAAATAAACGGCGAAGCCCTAAACTTTAGCATGTAAAGTTAAAAAATCATTTGTGAAATAAATTGTACACTTACTTGTGCTGTAAATAGATTATGTCCATCAATAACATACACAATGAAAGGCAAGATGTTGTTCAACTGCTTCCTGACCAATTCATCAAGCACAAGGTTTTCATTCCTCCCGGGTGAATCAATAATATCAACTCCAGACTCCAGGAAAGGAATATCAAAACCAGCTTTAACAATGGCTGTCACACGTTCTGGATTCTCTCGGTCTTCTTGCTTGAGCTCAATTAGTTCTCTTGGGATTTTGGAGGCCTTCTGCGACTTTATCTTCTCTAGCACTTTCTGACCATCCTGAGTTACCAACTCAATGTAGTTGTCCTTTGAATATGTCATCTTCACGATTCGTGACGTACATGGTTGATCGGATGTAGACACGATTTTGCATCCTAATATTTCATTAATGATGGAGCTCTTTCCACTGTTCGTTTGGCCTATGACTATGAGTGATGGGCGGCTTTCCTTTTCGAACAGCTTACAGACTTCCTTTCTTTCTTCTGTGGTGTACAGAGTCTCTGCAAGGCTTGAGATTGAGCATTCTTTCCCCCCCATGCTGAGCACAACCATGCTCAGATCATCCAAAGCAACTCCAATAGATTCGGCTGGAGGACTACTTGCCATAGTCATCTCCTGGACAAGCTGGGTTGCCAGCTCTCGGCCATGCCGTTTACTCAAGAGGCTTTCTTGTATTTTCTCAAAGCATTCCACTGTATCTTGGTGTATGGCTAGGAGGGCGTCCTTATTTCGTTTAAAGTTCTCGAAAACGGTTTGCAGAGCCATCTTGGTCCAGGGTTTCGTCCCCTTGATCTCCGCTCAGTTTGTTTTAAAAGGTTAAGGTATCTGCTTTAATCCTCGTTTGGTCGGGTTTGAAATCCAAAAGAGAACTATACATAATAATGTTCTACAAGCAATCTTCTGCAGTCGACATTTACATTTCCTGGTTGATACAAATACAGTACGGGAAATTCCCGAATTCTAAGAAAAGCGATTACTCTCCATCTAGCGTGACGCACGTGTATGTCACGTTCAGATCGAACTCCGAGGGTCACCCTCTAGTCGCCATTTAAAAAAAGTCATTTTCGCAGGCATTTGAAAAGAATCGTTGCAAAGAACAAAGTGGAAGCAGATTAATCAAGAAAAACCAAGAAAATCTTCAGAATTTTCTACTTTCCATAAAGGTTTTCATTGTCACGCCGTCATTACTCAAATGAATAGTTCCATTCCCAGTTTTCCACTAAGTCTGTCTCGTGATTCATATCAAATTAATTCTGACTTTCCAAGAACCGAACTCCCGCTTTTCTAGAAGATGCAGACTGATGCAGCCTTTATTTTCTCTTTCAAGGCACTTAAATCTTAGATTCCTGCAACAACGGTAAGTTATCTCATAAACATGATTACTTTTGATACCATACGTCCAAACGAGCTCGCTCGGCGTTTGTGACATTGTGTTCAACCTCTGTTGCAAAGTTATTGACTTAAAACATAATGTCTGCTGATTTATTAACAGAATTCTACCTTTAGGACTTTGTATATCTCTTAAACTACTATTCTACAATAGTCCTAGTTTTCATGTTTTAACAGTCATTTAAAAATCGATAAGCGATTTCGGCTGCCATTATTTTTACGAGACGGTAACAAAAAGGTATTGATCAACACGAGATTGTATTGATCATGATCTGCATGCATTGTAGGTCGATACCAGCAGTACTCATCCAGAATTTATCAAACAAGGGAGTCTTTTTGAAAGCCCCTTAACTGCTCTTATTCCCTTTTCGGTGGCTGAGTTATTTTTATTTTATTTATCTATTCATTTTTTGAGTTTGCTGGTAAAACCAAATCTAACCCGAAACATTCCGATTTTTAACCAACTAATATTCAGTTTTGCTTTCTCTTTGCAGGCCTTATCATGGAAGACAAATCTGTTCACGTTGAAAAAATAAACCCTTTTGAAGATACCTTCCGAAAATTTAGTCATGACATCGAGTATTTCAGGAAATGTTATGCCGAATCAGAAACAATAATCAACGAACTGGAAAAGATTTTTAGAAATGACCTAAACGCAATTCCAGGCCAGACGTTTATAACTGAAGAAGAGAAAGCCAAGCTTAAAGATTTCGTAACTAAACGAGCATCAGTCTTAGTTATCGGGCAAACAAACTCGGGAAAAAGCTCTTTGATCAACGAGCTCTTGGGTGGCTCGTATCTGCCAACTGCTGAAGTTCCCTGCACTTCTCGTATCGTTCGAATACGATACAGCCATGAAAATACCCTACGTGTGCGTGAGCCGTCAGGCAACATCAAGGTAGAGCTGAAAAACTTTAAAAAGAAAGGCATCCCAAAGGAAGAAATCGCATTAGAGGATGATCAGAGAAGACGGGATAAAACATGGACACAGTGTGTCGTTGAGGTTGGGCTGAAGAACCCACTTCTGCAGGGGGGACACCTGGAGTTTGTCGATGCCCCAGGAATGAGTGAAAACCAAGTATTAGACTCCATAGTGCAGGAATGTGTCCATGGTATACTTCAGGTAGTTATTTACGTTATCGATGGAAATTCATCGCTCAGGAACCAAGTAAGTAAGGGGAAGTTCATTTTTATGGGGCTAGTTTCGCAAAAGCCAAGAAAGATACTGGCAGGGACAGATAGAGGCAGAATTTTGTAAATAAAAAAAAGACTTCCTTACCTTATTATTATTATTATTATTATTATTATTATTGTTGTTGTTGTTGTTGTTGTTGTTATTATTATTATTATTATTATTATACTCCCTCTTCCTGAATCCAGTATTTGTCTAGTAACTGGGCCAGATTTTACCTGCTAACATAAATGTTAGGTCAATATAGCCTGGATCACACTTTAAACCAACTCTTGACTAGATTTTACTAACTAAAGACAGATTGGAAATGCCAAAATGCTGAGAAGGCAAAGCTAGCTGCTATAGCTTTGAACGAAATAAAAGTTTCTTAATTTTTTGAACTTGACCTGAAGCAATTCTTCACTGATCAATAAGAAAGAGCAAGGCCGTAGCCACTACTTGGACAGTGGTGGTCAGTGGTCAGGTTTAAAAAAGGTGGTCCTATTTTTTTATTTACTTGTGTAATATTTTTTTTACGAAAGGGAAAAAATGGTTCTGAAGGTAAAAAGTGGAGCGGTTGTTAAAACCAGACCAACCTTACTGGTGACTACGGCCCTGTTGAGTTGTTAACTTTAACACGATGCTTATTTCTCGCAGGACCGTGAATTCCTTTACGATCTAAAACAGAACATTGGTAACATCCCGATTTTCTTCGTCTGCAACAAAGTTGATGTTGATGAACAGGCAGCGAAGTTTGACCGAGACGACGACGAAGACGAGAGTTACATGTCAGCTGAAAGCCAGAAGGAGGTACTGCAGAGCAAGAAGATGCGTGCCTTTTCTGCTCTCGTCCGTGCGCAACTCATAGATGTGGAAACAGACGTAGATAACTGTGACTTCTTCCATGCTATATCAACGCGAGAAGTGCGAAAGGCCAGGAGGAGCCAAGTACTAAACACAGAAAATATCCATCTCTCCTCTTTCGAAAAAATGAAAACAAGTTTTTTGAAATTTGCATCTGCAAGCATCAATTCCCACTTGAAGAGTGTTGCGCAGACTTTGATGGCAATCCAGCAACGTATCTTTAGATTTTACCTGAATCGCAACTTAAAATCCCGTGAGTTTGACAATGTTCATCATGTTACTCTCAGACTTAAAACGGAAGAGAAAATATATTTTGAAAAATTGAGAATGTACGTGAAGGAAAATGGCGAAAAGTTAGAAAGAATTGTCGACAAAGCAATTGAAGAAAATGAAAATCGTATCCTATTCGATGCTGAGAACATGGAGTTTGCCCCAATTGTTATCGCTGATGTGGTACACCGAAATGAAATTATCAATCAATACAAAACCCAAATACAAAAGATGGTCTTAACAGCAGTCCTCCATATATCCTTAAAAGTTGGCACAAAAACAGTCAAGACGGTCACACGTAACATTGTCGAGCAGCTTCGTCGATTTCTTCTGGAAATGTCCAAGCAGGATGGAATTGCAGGGAAGCTAGTACATCAGCAACTGCATCACATTGATATTTTATCGAGTTCCAGCACAGAACATTACATGCTTACCACTGCTCAAGTCAAAGACTATTCACTGATGACACTTGCGTACCGGACCTTTGAACCTCCTAAAAGCTTTTTTTCAGATATTTTGTCGATCGTTTCGGGAACCACCGTGAACAAACACTGGAAACGAAAGATTGCGAAAAATGTTCTAGACAATGTTGACCGCCAAAAGTTGACAAACAGAATGATAGGAACGATCTTGGATAACTTGCACCAGGGACATAGGACATTTGAAGTTAACTTAGAATGCATAGAGAGACTTTGTACTATTGCGGACAGTCAATCTAAGGAACATCAACGTGCTGTCAATGATTTTGGGTCTCCTTTCGCTAAAGTCATGTGCTCCACCAATGCCCTTTTTGAGTCATTAAGACGCCCAGACGAAACGTTCCTATTACGTCAGCAAATCAGCACAAATAGCAAGAGAGGAATGGTCTTTGACTGCAAGACTAATTCCGGTGAATTCAGCCAAAGACGAATTGTTGCAAAGCAGCTACGTCCTGATATCTCCGAATTAATGTACTTGTCGATCCAGCATTCCCTGATAAGGTGAGGAACATACTGTTTTCTGTTACCCTGAAACCCTGAACCCTTTTGGCTGATCAAACACAGAGCAGGGCTAACTCACAGTTTGAATAGAACTTCTTTCGCAATTCGAGTTCCAAATTACCGCTGTGTTCCTTGATTATAGACTAATTTACTCAGGGTTAGCCTCGAGTCAGTGTCAAGTTATTCACAAATACCAACGGCAAAGTAAAAGATGCACCTCTTCAACAATACGAACACTTTGAAATTCTACGGACCTTCACAAGAACATATGAATATTTTGCACAAAATCGAGGCTAACCCTGAGCAACAGAGAACTCGAAACTGGACTAAACTGAAATATAGCGCATTAGGTTTTGCGAAGAGAGAAAAACTGGAGCCAGAAAAATCCCTCGAATCAAGGGAGATGGAGTAAACTCTGCAAACAAGTGAACAGGGATCGAATCTGAAACCCTAGAGGTGAGAGGCGAGTGAACGAAGCTAGATTATGCCTAATAAATAGATTATCTTCCTTTTTTGTGAATTTCAGGATCGATGAATCCCCACCATGTGTCCTACGTCCACTGTCATTAGTTCTCATTGACTCACAAATGACACTGTTGTTGCCAAAGGAGGACACAGATCTTTACACTGCGCTTAACCAAGATAGATTCAAGACTCTCACCAATGAAAACCTGAAGATTCGATGGGCTATCTTAAAAGACTTGATCGAGGCGTGCATGTTTTGTCGAGAACAAGGACTTCAGTTGATTGATCCAAGGCCTACCAATGTTCTGGTAAGGTAACGTGTAAGGGAACGTCTTTGGTTTAGCCTGCGTCGCGGCGCTCTAGGGCGCTCTAGATCGTATTTCAGACCACGTGTCATTCTTTAGAATATAATTTCCTCTTTTAAAGAAACCGTGGCAGTGACCACCATAAGTACCAAATTCATATATCATCCACCTCTCACAGCTGCAAATCGCATAAAGCAATCTAAAGTTTACAATATTAAAGGATTCAAGCTGATTTGGTTTTTGTTGGGTTTCACTTTATGTCACTGATTACAGCACAAAGTGCATGGTGTTTGATAACCATTTTAAGCAAAAATGAAATGCAAAGACATCTATCAATATTGAAATCCAGAAATTTATCGCAATCGATCATTTGCGCATAAACAGGGGCACTACATATATCCTAGTCCATCTCACTAAAAGATATGTTATAACAATTATCAATACAGCTTGATCAGCACAATAAGGCCAAACTGAATATCTCCAAGCCTCGTGATGACAGTGTCTTCTACCACGATGATCGCGCACCATTTCACGTATGCGCCGCTCCACCCCCATTAGTATACACGTCCACTCGAGTCCTAGAGGTGGCTATGAAGCATGACGTCTACGCACTTGGAATTCTTGGATGGCTGTTGGCGCTGGGGGAATACAAGAGACCGACATATGCTGATACCACAGACGTGAAGGAAGTCTATCAAGCAGTCAAACGAGGAACGTTCCCTAATTTGGAACTCATCCCTGAAGAAGTTGAAAAGAGCTTTGAAAACTACACGTTGGCAGACTTTCTGGGAAACAGCTTCACGGAAGGAATTTCACTTGTTGAAATGAAACAAGTAATTGAAAATGTCTTAAACCAATAACTAGATGTTGGTAAGAACCAGTATATATAATATAGGTATAAAGGTTCTAAAGTCGTAAAATGAGAAATAGGAATTGACGGTATATTTGCTCTCTCACTGGGATTTGATGCCCTGGGATTGCTATTCTTGGGATGTACGTAACGTCATGGCCACCAAGTTGAAAAAATGGATTTGGTTTCTTTGGTCATATCAACCAACATTCGCCATGTTTTCTCTTGGAAAGAGTTCCATCCCACGTTACGACTTATTTCATGCAACGAGCACGGGAAGAAATAGAATATGGAATTGATCAATTGGGCAGACCTGGATCTTGCTGTATTTATTTAGAGCGGGAACTAGGATTTGGACTCTGATGTTGTGGTGCGAGGCTGCTATTTTTCCTTACCAAGGGCAGGTTAATAAAAGCCAACTCTCCCCCTCCTAAATTGTAAATAATACACCATTGTATGTAAACATCTAGACGGTAACCCTCCTAAACTGTAAATAATATGCTAAACTGTAAAAAAAAAAAAAAAAAGAAAAAAAAGTTGGATATGGTACGGCTGCAGCACGACCACGGTTTTGCTATATCTTTTCCCACTCGTACGAAAAAAACCCCAGCAACTTAAGAGGACACTTGTCTTTGAACATTCGTTTCTCAACCATGAGAGTGCTTGCATAGCACTGTTTCATAAGGCTTAAATAAAGTCTAGCGTCTAAATGGTTCATTAGTCATAATTTTTAGTTCTAACGGACAGGTTGTTAATATTATTAGTATTGTCGTATATTTATCCAAACTCCGAATCACAATGACATAATACATTATAGCTTAAACAAACTTGTGGACTATTGTGAACCGTGCGTTCTGATTGGTTGGGCTTCCCTGATTTACTAGTAGTCTATTTCTCATTGCTTAAACAACTGACTTGTGGACTATTGTAAACCGTGCGTTCTGATTGGCTAAGCTTCCCTGATGTACTAGTAGTCTATTTCTCATGAAGAATTCCGGTTTTTCAAATTAAAAAGAGAATTCAATTCTATTTCTTCAGTTCTATTTTTTATATTATTTACAGATTTGTTGCTAATATAAAGCAAATTTTACTGAGTAAGTTTAGCTAGTTTATGTCATAGAAGAATTATTGCTGCTGTTATTCATTTCGTTTGCTCGCATGTGAGCATATGCATATGAAATATGCACGATATAAATATTAAAGTGGTTTTTTTATCATTAGTTATTGGTATTAGCCACAGATTTATTTAGGTGATCTTGCAGTGCCGGTGAAAGTGTTGCAAAATCTTTCAAAGCAATGAACAAAGAACTGCAGTATCGCCGAAGTTTGCCAAGTCGTGTTGAGAGAGAGACGTTGAATAAAAAAGACAATTCTTCCAAAGGGCAAGATTTGTTCACTAATTTTATCAAACCCTGAAACGACCTCTTGGCTGATCTAAGTCATGGTATGCCTAACTCAAAGATCGAATTCAGATCTAAGTCAGGGTGTGGTCAACTCCCCTGAAACAACGTCTGTGCTGATCAAAGTCAGTGCACGGCTAACTCACACATAGACTTTGATTTTAGCGTGTTGGGTTTTTCAGAAGACAGGAAAGTATGCTTGTTCCATCTTGTAAATTTTCCCCCTGTTATTTCTCTTTCCCTTTCGAAGCATAAAGCTTAAGCCGGCTACGATCGATCGATCCACGCTCCACTGATCCAACAATCCGGTGTTCTTAACCTTTGTTCCAAAGTTTGGATGTTACCCCAGACAGACTTCTTGGAAGAGGCGGAAGGCAAGAATGCAAATCGTGTCTCGTGATTTTCTCGGGAAAGTCCCTTGTGAGAGCGTTCCTTCTATTATTCTCATAGCGATTCACTTTCGATTTCATTATTGCAGACCTCGCTAAAATAAGAGATAAGCTTGCGCGTTTAAACTCTGAAACTGAGCACACTCTTGTTTATACAGTAGATTCAGATCATTGACATGGTCTAAATATATCATGGCAGAAGCAAACTCCGAGGATTTAGAATCTTCCCTCGAAACCCTTCAAAAGACTATCAGTGAGTACAAAGATCACATCGAACAAATTTCAGCGCTTCATAAAGAGACAGCACAATGTTTTGAAAATATTCAAAACTTGATCAATGAAGAAAACGATCAAAATCCAGGACTGCTTCCAGCCTTGCAGATACCCCAGTTTGATTTTACCAAACGTTTACCCAGCGTACTCTTCATTGGTAGCCACAATTGTGGTAAGAGTACGTTGATAAATGTATTCCTGCGAAAGCACAAGCTACTTCCAACAGAGGAAACGCCGTGCACTTCTAGAATCGTACGAGTTGTTTACAGTTCTGAAAACTACGTGAAGCTGGTGGACGCCGATATGAACGAAGTGGAAAAGATATCCTTTGGCAAGAATGCAAAAGTACCCAACAAGTTTATAGTATTACAGGGAAGCTCTCGAGAGGACAGCGAAGCGCTACAACATCTAGTGGAGGTTGGTATTGATCATAAGCTTCTCGAGTGTGGAGTACAACTCATTGATTCTCCTGGTCGCAACGAGAACGAAGCGCTGGACCGTGTTGTCGAAGAATTCATAAAGGAAGGAGTTGTACCTTTAATCGTTTACATAGTGGATGGTAAAAACCAACTTCGTGAAAAGGTAGGTCGAATTTAAATCATTTATAGAAAGGAAATTTTAAAATTTGTTTTGGTTAACTGAAAAATGGGTTCCGGGTGATTAAATGTAATTAAAGATATTTAAAACAAACAACTGACTTGGATGAAGCTAGTCTCCCCCACAGCCGCTTTCAGTGTCGTCACGCAACGCTTTCTCTCCTGAGTAGGATGAAGCCGTACCGTGACTATTTCAATTTTTTCTGGCCTCTCCCTCCCCTCTGTCGCAAATTACACACACACACACGTATAAAATAAAATATGATTTTAAAGCTAAAAATGTTTGAATTTGTACAGATTCTATTGTTTAAATGCTCAATCGAGATTGGCTAATCTGTATGAAAATTTGTCTGGGTGGCCATGGTTGGTGTAGTTGCACAGTAACAAAGACAAATTCTTCAGTTGCATTGCAGCCATGTTGGTGCCATTTTTTTAACAAAAGACTTCTCATGTTAATACCACCAAGATGGTCACCATGTTTTTGTCTTTTGGGAATGCTTGCAACCAAGCAATACATAAATTTACTTTTAAAATATATTTTAGAGAGACAATGATAATTAATAATTCTCAATTTGGTTTTTCAAAAACACAACAAAAATCTTGACATTTTGGTATGTGATATTTGAGATTACTTCATGTAGAGACCGGGATTGGACAACAAAAATTATTAGGCATTATTTGAAAAATTTTGGAGGAAAATATAATTTCTAAAGCAGAACTATTCTTGGTTCTTAAAAGCAGATTTATAGCTTGAACATTTTGGTATGCGGGACAGAGATGACTTCTTGCTTTGGATCAGATCAATGCAAAAAAATCATAGGCATAATTTATGATGATTTTAAAGGAAAGGGTTATATCTGGGGTGAAAAGTGTATTGCGTCAAAATCCTGGCTAATAGAAATGGAGTCTCCCTATGGTATTAATGGTAAGAGAGATTACATGTTAGAGTGCAAACAATATAACCGTGAAACTTGAGTAATACTAAATAGCACAATTTCATGCAAATTCCATTGTTTTCTATTGCTTAATTAGCACTATTTTGTACTATTTTGTAATTAGTGTTTCACGGATTAATTGTTTGCACTCTAGTCTAGATATAGCCAGTGTTGAAATATGTTACAAATCAACTATCAATCGTTTGTAACAGGCAGAATCCTCAAAATTGCATTATTTTGCCATTTACGTTTATATTTGTGTATTAGTTTTTCTTTTCAAAATTGCATTTTTGGCTACACTTTCATTTCAAGTTCACCTTTGCTCAGTCTTAGCCTTAAATCAGAGGAGTAAAAAAAAGATGTAATGCACTGTTTCTTCACACATTCTCTGGTAAAAGTAATTCTCTGGCATAGCATGACAATCAGTTTGGCATATACTTACTGGTACTTAATTTTAGGTGATGTCAACTAAATATTTCCAAGTTAAATAAATTTCCGGGGGGGTTCTTGTCATAAACAGGGTATGCAATTTCACTCAAGTTCCAAGTTCTTCCTG
>NW_022261871.1:330919-354503 GCF_009602425.1 Actinia tenebrosa
TCTAATAATATCCTTGTGCATAATTATTCTTGTACAGCAGTTAATCGTGTATGCGCATGCTTACCATTTTGTGCGTATCTCTAATAATATCCTTGCGCATAATTATTCTTGTACAGCAGTTTATCGTGTGTGCGCATGCTTACCGGCATTTTGCGCGCATCTCTAATAATACCCATGTGCATCATTATTCTTGTACAGCAGTTTATCGTGTGTGCGCATGCTTATTGAAATTTGCGCACCAGATTTAAACACACACGTTTACAGCCATGACGCAAAACCAAGTCATGTAATTGTAATTGTTAAACTACATACCTTTTCAGGGAACTGATGCTTCATTTTGGAGTCGGCGGAAAAACAACAGTCGATTAAAGCTCGGGCATCTTTTCGTCGACATTATCGATTTTCTCGGTCAGGGGTTGAATCATTTCTTTTTTACTCTTTTGTCGCCATGGTCGCCATCCTTATGGATTCAGTGTAGTTTAGTTTGGGATGATATCAATAAATCTGCAATATAAGGACTACATGTCTGTACAATTTCAGGAAATTATTGAATTCAAAAAATTCCTCTGACTAGCAAATTTGACTCGGCCTATCGGCCTCTTCCAATTTTGTTAGTCCTCGGAATTTTTTTTCATCCAATTTTTTATTTCCAAATTGGACAGCATAAAGTCCTATTACCTATACTAATTATCGATAAAATTTTGAGAGAAATATATGAATACAATAGTAAGTTTTAAGAAGGTAAACTAAAGTATTCAGAAAAGGGAAAAAAAATTTTTTTGAGCCGATTAAAATTGCACACCATTACATGTAAATGTAAACATGAACCAACAAATGCACACATATTTTAAATTGTTGGAGCTATTTTTTTCTGTAAAGAATTTCGATATATATTTTCATAGGCCTTCAAAACTTTGTAACTGTTCGTTAACTCACCTTCGGTCGACATAAGAGAGCGTTTTTTGGTTATGGCCTAACCAGAAAACGTCAAAGTTGGCTAAAAATTCACCATTTAATTTACATAATACAACGGCAAATTTCTTCCAACAGTTCTTCAAAGTTCTTCTTTCATTAGCTTTTGGCAACTGATTTAGCTGAATGGAAAGTGTCTTAAATCCAGTAAGATGCATTGATTTTGTAGTTGTAGTCCTCCACAGACATCTGCATTTCTTCAATATGCTATTAAACTCTTCGTTTTTGCGAATGAATCCTTTATTCCTCGTACTGTACGCGAGAGCATATCTCTTCCAGCCATTGAACTCAAGCCACGCATAGAAAAGAGGATATTTCCTTGTAAACGACTAGATTCAAGCTTCACTAAAACTTCATTCAGTATTTTTACATAATAAGCATCTCTTGCCG
Source organism: Actinia tenebrosa (assembly GCF_009602425.1). The sequence goes on from NW_022261871.1 coordinate 332,282, forward strand.
CCCAAGATAATCCACATAGTAGTTTTTTTAAACTAGAATATTGCCAAATACCACATGTCAGTACGCTTGCTTCCAAAAGAGTACAACACATTGAAGTCACCAAATTTTTCAAAGCGCCCGCGGATATTTGGCCAGCGTCGACACAATTCCCAGCTGATTAGTAGCAGCCGACACTCGTAGCAGCCTGCGTACAGACCGAATTTATTGTCGTTACTTAGCAGCTGATGATAATAATCATATTAAAGACCTTTAGCACGACGTTAGAGAGTTTTTATATTTACGTACGTTCACGGCAAACGTGAAACGTCAGTTGAGCAGTGAAAAATTATCTTAAATTTCTGAATAGGAATCGCAAAAAAAAATCCGAGTATAGTAGAAAGACAAAAAAACATTTGTGTGTAGTGAGAAAGTTTGCAAAAGGTAAAGTAAAATACAGAAAAACGATGAAAACGTGCTCACGTTTGCAGGAAGAAAAAAAGTCTTAATCTTAAAGTTATTGCTCGTACCACGAACCTCAAACTGTAGTTCGACGTCAGGCGTTTTCCGTCAAACATTTAACATTTAGCAAGACGTCATAACGAAGTTGTTGCTGGGAGAGTCATCATATTGAATTTCATTTATGCAAGTGTTTCTCCGTGTTTGCGGGCCTGTTTCTGGGCATGATTCCTAGCGGTTAGAGTTTAGCGTTAAGTCTGATGCAGTCAGGCAGGGAGGTGCACGACCAACTCCGAGGAGGGATGAAAGAAAAACCCGAGGAAAAACGATCAAGTCAATTAATAGACTGAATGGTCCTTGCTCATGCACGCGGTAGCCATGTTGACTGAAACAATAGATTTTTCCAAGCGCAGCCTCGTATTCAAGTGCTTGAGAATAAATCTATGCTCCATAAACAAAGGTTTTATGGCTGCCGAGTAAGCATGGCCCTTATAGACCCCGTCCACACGTATAGGTTTTCATTCGTAAACGCCGCATACTTTTTTGCTGCGTTTAGCCCTTCCGTCCACACGTAAACGCTCACCGTAAACTGCGCATACTTTAAAGAAAACGCTCTTCAAAGTGGATACGTGTGGTCGGGTGAAAACGATTCGTAAACGATGACTGTTTACTGTTTCGTGTACAAAATTATGCGTTTACGAACGTATCCTTGTGGACGGGTCTTAGGCCCCGTCCACACGTATCCGCAAATTTTTGTATCCGCAAATTATTTTTTGGCGATACGAAAATGTTTGCGTCCACACGCAGCGTATTCGAATCGTTTTCACCGTCCACACGTGTCCGTTTTCGTAAAATTTGCGGATACGGACATAAAAATTTTCGGACACGTGTGGACGCAACCCGTATCCGCAAAAAAAAATTTGCGGATGCAAAAATTTCCGGATACGTGTGGACGGGGCCTTAAACTCTACTCAGATGTGATGCTGAGTCCATTACCGCTACACCACCCTTGATTCGTCTGGTTTTTGTTTCAACATAGAAGCTAAATTCAAACCTATATCCAAGAGTATTTGGCCGATGGTTTTAACCCGGCTTGCCGATATAAAACGTATTCCTCTTTCTTTGACTAGAATCCAATGGCTTTTGAGTTACTTTATAATAATTTATTTCTCATCTACGTATGCAGCCTTGTAGTGGTTGCCATGTACATGCACATATGAATACAAAGAATATAGTTAAGTGAATCGCGCCATTCTTTACAAGTTTACTTTACAAACATTGTAATTGCATAACGCGGTGTTTTGCGCAACCGGTTTTGGGATATCTGTGGGGTTAAATTTAGGGGCAACAGCGTCCCTAAATTTTACTCACATCCCTATGCACCACGCGCGAATAATTTCTCTCTAAAAGCCACTGAAACGACAGCCTTAAGAACACTCGCGCTTGACCTTCGTTTTGAACAAAATACCTCGAAAGAATGCTAACTTAGTTTTCCTTTCGCTTGGTCTTGAAAACAGATACACGCGGCAATTTTTTCGCGCGCTGTCAATTTTAAAAGTTTTAGGTTTTGTTTGTGTAAAAACGTTTTGTAGCAAAGAGTAGTCGAAGTATTTGAACTTTCTGCAACATTTTACTTGTTGTAGACAGTATAACCGCCAAGTCCTTTTTGCACTATTAATACAACAAATATCTTAAACTGCGTTCCCAGCGCGAGAAAAATTTGAGCGTGTCTACAAACGTACATGCTTCGTGAATCAAAAGTGTGGAAAGTTTACGGTACGAATGTACCGTATATTTGAGCATTTTGATTGGATGACCAGTGCTCTCTCGCACTTTGATTGGATCATAGGATGTCGTTAATTCAGTCACGTAACCGTGCAAAGTCGTTTCGCAGTCATACGAAATTTAAATCAATTACTGGACACCTTTGTGTATGTGCATGCTGTTGTACATCGTATTACTACAATAGAACATTTTTTAATAATTCGAGTACAGTATATACAAGTGCTACGCGACTTTCATAGTATAATCATTAGCATCAATAATTAATGCATATTTGAAATTTATCTTAAAGTAAAATGAAAATGGATCAGACTCATTTGGAGTTTAAAACGTGCACAATTGTGACACTCAAATGGATTGAGGATTCACGTTGTTTGATTGGTTGGTGTTCGTATTCTCGCTTTTTGATTGGTTCATAGTGAAGCCATTTTAGTGTCGCTTATGGAACCTTACGTTTCCCACTCACACGAATCTGCTACATCCATATATAGATACCATAAAATAGATATATACATACTATCAATGCGCAAAACATTTTCAAAGTGAAATCCAAGGTGATATAATTTTAGCAAATACGTGTATCAGTGAGTTTAAGTGAAACCTTCTTTTTTGATACTTGGGCCTAAATTCTTCCCATTCCAGACCACGTTTCATACTCTCGAGAATAAGATTCTTTGTTTGAGTAGAATCCATGTTTTGTATTTTCTCATGCCTAACCGTTAAACAAAGAAATAGTACTCTATAGAATGACATATGGTCTGAAATTGGCAAATATTAGGCCCAAGGTAAAAAGGCGTTTTTTTGATAAGTACTCCATCTTATTAGTATGTACCTGGTAATGGTAATCGATGTAAAACCAGAAAAGTTTTCGGTTTGTTATTTGCTATAAGTCGCTCTGGACTGTCTAGCTTGGGGTAATGCTTTCCCATTTCAGACCACGTGTCATTCTCTTGAGAAGATTCTCTGTTTGAGTTGTATCCATATTCATGTGTCTTCTCATATACAATCGTCAAACAATGAAATGATACTCTAGGGAATGACTAGTGTTCTGATATGGGATAACATTATTCCCAATCTAGAGGTCTATTGGAATGCAAGGCAAAGAGAACTTATGTCTTAATCATGCTAAATCCCCTACCAAGAGTAACTAAAATAATTCTATGAACAAATATTTTCAATTTTCAACAACAAAAAAATCGATTATACTTAAATCGTATTTTCAATTGGTAATCGATGGACTATTTTTCGTCTCATTGCCTAGCATTCTGTACCACTATTTTCTTGCTAGTTTTCTTCTTATACAATTTGTCAGCCACCACAGAAAAAAGTCTAACCAGGAAAAAAATTTGAAAACTCATTCAAAAAGAGTTTGTGAAATCAAATGGTAAATGGACGAAAAGGTTATTATTTTTTGAACAGTAATAGCATTCCTTGGTGGAAAGTTTCGCCACTAAAGAAGGAAATTTATGATCAGCTTTAGTTCGAGAGTGAATAATTCACCTTTAAATTCCATTGGGTTGAATGGATGGCAAGTGATCTAGTTTACTTTGTTTCATTTTGTCCTTTTCTTTGGATTTATCTGCAATCGAACAATCATAATATTAAATAGTGAAACACAAAATTAATGCAGTTTTAGGTAGTTCGTCTTTTTAAAAGAGAAGGGGGGGGGATGGGTAAGCCCAGAAGATGTTTCAGGGTTTGATCTGTGAGTTAGCCATGCCCAGCGTTAGATCAGCCCAGAGGGTGTTTCAGGGTTTGATCTGTGAGTTAACCATGCCCTGAGTTAGATCCGCCCAGAGGTTGTTTCAGGGTTCGATCTGTGAGTTAGCCATGCCCTGACTTAGATCAGCCCAGAGGTTGTGTCAGGGTTCAATCCGTGAGTTAGTCAAGCCCTGACTTACGTGTAGATCAGCCCAGAGGTTGTCTTAGCATGCAATAATATTTGGAAATATGAACAACAATCACTGTAATACCACACCTTGTTTATCTGGGGCAGGAGAAAGACACTCATTCGGTGCTACAGCTAGCTGTGGCAAGTGTCTTGACATTTGTTGCTGATCGCTTTCAAATTGTGGAAGACGTGAACGAGTCTGTGCAATAAAAGAAAATTCTTTATGGCTATTTATACATATCATACAGAGGGTTTCACATTTGTTGATACAAAAGGCATATTGTTTGGATTCATGTCCTTTACCTAAGAAAATACTTTTCTCTCTTTGTTGGAAGCAGTAGGGAAGCAAAAGAACGTTTGTTTTTGGGGATCCCCAGGGGACAAGGGGAGACACTATTAGTCATGAGGATAAGCCAGGCACAGGGGGGATACACAGGGGATGTCTAGAGACACTAGTAGTGATGATGGTAGGCCAGGGACAAAGGACTGCCAAGGGATGTCTGAGGGGATCCCCAGGGAACATGGGGATAGGAGAGACACTGGTATTTTAAAGGATAAAAAGGGGACAAGGGGAAAGACAGGGGATGTCTTGGGGATCCCCAAGGGATGGTAGAGACAGTCCTTTTGGGACAGGGGACACCATAGGCCAACACCAGACATGTTTTCCAGGCTAGGGTGTTCTTGAAGTCAGTTCTTTTACTGGCTGACTGGTGTTTGAGTGTTTGACCAACATTTGGAGCAAATATTAAGGCTACGTTTACCCAGTAGCAGACAACCTTTAACCAGTCAAAAAATTGTCCTGTACCTAGCATTCATAGGAAAAATCTCTTTAGATTGTAGGATTAAGGTTTCACAAATTTGCAATGTCCCGTGTGATTGGTTAGGTTTAGGGGCGGGGTTGGGGAAAGGTCATTGTTTTAGGACGACCCTAATTGTATAACCAATATGTGTCATCTCTTTACATGACATGGAACCAGATAAATTTTTGAACAAAATCCCCTAAGCATACAACTTTTTGACCAGTTAAAAATTTGTCCAGTACCATGTAAACGCAGCCTAAGATGCAAAGACCTTTACAGTGTAGCAACGTTACAGCATAGCAAATCATAAGTGCTTTATTCTCATACTAGAAAATTCCTTCCTAGATGTAGATATTAAATGCACCCTTACCTTGTTCTTTTTGGTTTTTGGTATGGACTGTGTTTGTTGACTTTTTGCTATTATTGCATTTATTTCTGGAACAATTTGTTCTCGAAAACTGTCAAAATATGAATGTTCTAGCAGCTCAGCACAGGTTAGCCTATTGCTTGGCTCCAAAACTAGGCATCCCTAAAATCATGTTAAAATAAAAGGATTTAATGGCTAAACACTTTAAATGAATAAAGCATTAGGTATAAGCAAGACGACAGACATCATGGGTTAATAATAATGAATTATATAATGATATTACATGAAAAAATTTAAATGAAATGATTTATATAGCGCTGTTTCCTATTTCTACAGTATGTATACATCATCAAATGCACTTGAGATGGTTAGTATGAGGTGTAGGAACTATTAGGGTGGTCACTGCCAGGGTTTCTTTGCATCCTCAAATATGGTTCTTTTATTCCCCTCTGATATTGTATAGAGGCTTTGCACCATCACGTGATGAGGTGTAGGAACTATTAGGGTGGTTGCTGGCAGGGTTTCTTTGCATCCTCAAATATGGTTCTTCTATTCCCCTCCAATATTGTAATAGAGGCATTGCACCGTCACATGATGGCAGCCATGACAGGAGGCACAGCAACAGAGTCGTTCTCCCTTGGTTAACTGAATTCTTTCTCAGGACATGTAAATTAAATTAGTTGACCAGAATCAATTGTTCCTGCCTCCTGTCATGGCTGCCATCACGTGATGCTGCAAAGCCTCTATGGTAATGATAAAGTGTGGAGAGAGGGGACCACAATTTAAAAAGGTCATCCAAGCTACTTTTAACTCTAATCATTTGTAGATATTATTATACACAAAGACAGCACTTTGACCTCGCATACAGAAGTCCACAGCTCAACTGCACCAACTTGCTGGCAATTATACAGTCATGGGTGGATCCAAGGGGTATAGATTTAAGTTTTGAAATTAAGAATTAAGAGGAAGCCATATGCTGGCTTTTTAGGTAACAGCAAGCCACCCACTGAAATCATCCTCTAAACCCTGCCAGGACTCTCCGTCTAGTTCATGATCTTCTCCTATTATTTAAAAACTTAATGAAAACCTTTTCCCAGGAGGGTGGGGGAGGGGGCGAATGACCCACAAGTAAAACCAAACAGACAGTAATTCCCTTGGACATGATCATGTGAATTAACTCCTGAAGATGTTTAAAAATTAAAATCATAATAGATATTACGATACTGTAAACAAGGAATAAATTACAAATACCTTTAAAAAACTTAGGGCTTGAGGTGAAATGCTAGGATACTTGGTTTCTAAAGGTTCCTGTAGAATAACAAAAAAAGTTCATTACTGCAATGTTCTTGTAATTACACAGATTTCAACATTAATTTTAAGGACTCAAGCTGCAGTTCTTTTTTTCTGCAAGAAACATTAAACAATAGACCTCTTTAGTTTGGGGTGTAATTTTTTTCCCATTTCAGACCATGTGTCATTCTCTTGAGAACAATTAAGATACTTTGTTTGAGTTGTATTCCATATTCATGTGTCTGTCTCATGCATAACAGTTAAACAAAAAAATGATACTCTAGGAAATGACACATGGTCTTGAGAATAAGATTCTTTGTTTGAGTTGTATCCATATTCATGTGTCTTCTCATAGACAACCATTATAAACAAAGAAATTATACTCTAGGCTATAACACATGGTCTTGAGAATGCAAGATTAGAACTTTGTTTGAGTTGTATCCATATTCACGTGTCTTCTAATTGTACAATCATTAAACAAAGAAGTCATACTCTGGAAAATGACACATGGTCTTAAATGTGAAAACATTACACCAAGCTAAAGACATGTCAAATTTAAGTTTCTATATTTCAACCATATCCATGCATGATTATAATCATATGCAAAATAAAATTTTAAATTTTGTTCAAGTGATCCCAGTTAGTGGGTCCACACTGTGACAATTTAATTATATTATTAACACAACTAGAGTATTATATTTGAGATAAATATGGATGTACACAGTATAGTAGTAATAAATTATGCATTCAGTTTGTGTAATGAAATAAAGAGAATAAAAGAAAAATAACAAATGCCCTTGGCAGGAATTGAACCCACGTCTTCGGTATTCTAGTCCGATGTAAAAAAATGGATGTACACTGTTTTAAATTTGAATGAAAAATTCAGCCAGACTTGGTATTAACATCAGAAATTTTGTAGTAAGTTCTTAGGCCTTACCCTTGTGGTTGGCTTTGGTATTTGTAACCCTTTGAAGAATTGATTTGCACTAAAAACTTGCATGTGTCTTGGGATAAGGTCACCTAAATGATGGGAGGGAAAAATACATATTTTTCTATTTACAATCCATGAAATAGCAAAAAGAAGCACTACAAAAAGTGATGGGTGCAAGGAAATAAAGGGTGGTGTAGTGGTACTGAAAAAAAAAGGGTTTATGACATTTCCACAGAGTGGCTCTTCCAATTGGAATTTAGAAGTTGATTTTCGTGGAAGAGAAAAACAGGAGAACCTGGAGAAAATTCCTCGAATTACAGGAGAGAACCAATAAGCAACTGTATTTGCATACAGCACTGAGTCCAGAAATTGAACCTGAGTAGCCTTGGTGAGAGGGTATAGCACTCTTACTGCTATATATGTTACATATAGAAGTGATTCCCATAAAATGAGAAAGTAGAGTGTTCCGTTTTACCCTCAAATCAAGAGACAAACATAGAAAAACTCTCAATTATATGATGCCAAGTTCAGGAAATAAACAATTTCCGATAATATAACGTACATACAGTACAGTAGGTACTACATGTACTGCTACACCAGCCTCAATGATTCCTACAGTAACAAGCATGCAGAATGGTAAAGGTAAACATGGATGCAACATACCTAAAGTTTTCTTTATAAGGTAAAGCTGATCAACATCAGATCTTCCAGGCCACAGAGGCTGACCACTTAACAGCTCGGCAAAAACACATCCAATGGCCCATACATCTACTGGAAAACCATACTGGGTATCTCCAACAAGCAGTTCAGGTGCGCGATACCACCGAGTGGCAACATAGTCAGTGTATTCATCACCAGGAGCTGAAAAACAAAATACAGAATAGAAAAATAAGTTTTAGAGAAAATACAGCAATCAACAATGAAAAACAAAACTAAAAATCTATTTTTACAATACTCCAGTTTCGACTTCTCTTTTGCTCAGCCTTAGCCTCAGTTGTGTGATAAAATATTCGGCCATTAAAACGAAACTTGTGGAATTTTAAACAACTTGAAATATTAACTATAAAATGGGCCTTTAAAAAAAAGAACACATTTGCAAACCATTATAGGACTGAGCAAAGGCAAACTCAAAATGGGAGTATTATCCACGTGTGTTATTAATGACCAGACCATAAAGGCAAGTTTGCAACACTACAAATATATCCACTTCATTGCCCACGAAATAGCCAAGTAAAACAGTTTCCTACCCCTCCCCCCCACACACACACCCCCCATGAGAAATAACTATATGTCTTTACGAAGTCATGTATTATGATCAAGCTGCTGAGTATAACTTACAAAGAATTCTTGCAAATCCAAAATCACATAGTTTGATTATTCCTTGTCTTGTGATCAGGATATTCTCTGGTTTGACATCTCTATGGATACACTGTCATCAACAAAAATAAGCATCGTTAGTGAAATGAATCTGATTATATTATAACTTAAGCAATATGTACTAAACCATAAATAATTATGAAATTTGAAATACTGTAAAGCTTTGGAAATTCATGGTTCTTACTCCCGTTAGTTACCATCGCTATCTCCCAAAACTGCTCAAAAATAATAACAATAACAAGAATGATGATCTCCAAGATATTCTTAAGTCTTAAGTCCTTAAGTTTAAATTATTAACATTAAATCTGTTTTTAATTCTTAGTCAGAATTTTAAACTCAGAAAATTGATCAAACTTTGCTTCAATAATTGGAGCAAAATAAATATAGACAAATAAAGTTTACTCTACTGTGAAAATAAAATAAAATTGCCTCATAATCCTTGTAGTACTCTTTAAAACAGATACTGTACTGAATGTCCGTTGTTAGACTTGCCCCAAGTCGAACTCTCTTGCCTCCTGTACATGAGAGTCAGTAGTTCATTGCATGAATTTATACGCAGAGGGTGGCAGAATTGTTGAAATTCTAATTTGTGTTGTTTGTGTTAATTCCACTTTAAAAACTGCTGCAACAGTGATTGATTCATTATTTTCCAAGTTGGAATCATGAATCAGATAGAGTGATTTTATTTAACTGTAAAATAGTGTGTATTTAGTCTATCATATTCATTTGCTTTTATTTGACTAAACAGAGCACTTCCTGGACTTGCTCGTTTGCAATTAACTAATGAATATAAATAGAAACAATGCCAACCTCTTAACATACAGTGTATGATATTCTCAGTTTATAAATAAAATGATGTCAAAATGAACATCACTGTATTCTTGTGATCAGTTTTTAATTCTGAGATAATTCCAGCTTGAGCACTGGGATAGCAATGGTAACAGAGGAGAGTCAGAACCATAAAGTCAACTACATTAATTTTGCCATTTTTGTTGCAAGAAGTACTTACATTATTTTGATGACAAAAATGGACAGCTTGCAAAGTTTGCCAAATAATTCTTTTGACCATTGTCTCCTGAACACTAAGGAAAAAAATGTTCATCAGATGTAAATCATGACTTTAATTACACCTGCTGAAGACACTAGTGATATATAAAAAAAATCCAAAAGGATCCTTTTTGAATTAGCCAAATATTGCTGTATTCCTCAATTGCAGACTCGTTCATACAGGGTTAAACTGGAATCAGTGTCTAAATATTCACAAATCCCATCAATAAAGTAAAGAATGGACAACTTCAATGATAAAAACACTTTAAAGTTCAAGGGACCGTCATTAGAACACGTTAATATTCAAAATAATTCTATACGCAATCAAGGCTAACCCTGTATGACAGAGTATTAACCTTTAGATTGAACTTTAAATCATACTGCACTGCTTTTTAGCCAACCAGAGAGGTATTAAAAAATTGAAGAAAGAATGAGATTAAAGGCACCATTACATGGAGCAATTTTCCCTGCAACACGGTGTTGCGACATGAGTTGCATGGAGCATTGCAACGTGTAAAGTACAGTGCAATTTGAAAAATGTTGCAAGACAAGTTGCAGCAATCGTTGTGAAAAGTAGATTTCATGACTACTTTTCACATCAACTGCATCTCCATTGCACCATGTACTGTAGACACTCTTGCAACGCTTTTGCAAGACAAGTAGCAGAGAAAATTACTGCGTGTAATTGCGCCTTAAGCCAACTCACCCCTTAGGATGTGCATCCAATTCATTGAGTACAGTATGATCACAATATTCAAACACCAAGTGTAGTTTTCGTTTTCTTCTAAAGACTTCTAGTAGATTTACAAGATTACTGTTTTTAAGTTGCTGAAAGAAAATGAAAAAAAAGTTAAGAAAATAACTATAACATTTACTTGATTAGGCATTGCCCTCGACTGATATAAGTGCTGCCAACGATTAAGGACGTTCATGGGTATTGTTCATGTGCATCCTTTCTATGCATGAATTCAGTGAGTGAGCTCATCGTGATGACGTCATTCCAATGTTTTGATAAGCAAAACCTGGGTTGGCCGGTTAATTTCAGACCAAATTGCACTTCACTCAGTTCAGTTACCATCATTAATATGGTTTATTGCCTCCATTCTCTGTACAGTACAGGCCAGGAGTTTTTCAGGGTCGCTACTCGCAGGAGATGGACGGGCTCCACGCGTGGACTCCGTTTGTTAGGGTGTGCTTAATTTATGCAGTACCTGGCATCAAGTACATTTAGATCTATGTTTGATTGGAGCATACTCAAAATAAATGCTATTATGGACAAAAAAAACTTTCCAAACACGGGTTCAAATCCCGTTCGAGACTCGGAATTTTTAAAATAAATTTCTAAACTTGAATATGCAGGAAAACCTTTCACTACATCAGGAAATTCATTTCAGTAAAAATGGATTGAAGTGAAATCATACTTCTATAAGTTAAGTGTTTTTTGGAATTTTTTGGGGAAATATACGTTAGTAATTAATATCTTTGAAAATAATTATGTGGTGAGAGCAAAATCTTTTGTCGTGTCGCAATGTTTTATTAACATTGATCAAGCAAAAATATTTGAAAAAAACACCAACATTTTTTTTATTAAAAAGAAAATATTTGCTTTGATTGCATACCAAGGTATCTCAAAAACAAATTTCACTGCGATCGAAGAGTTTGAAACGTTTATTTTTGACGAAAAGTGGTTATCAGTTAATATTGGAAAGTACATGTATCTTTTTGAGAGTTAAAATTTTGACTCGATGTTGGTAACGGGTCAAAACAATGACATAGCAACGGATCTGAACTCTGGAATATTCGATGAACTACGAAATAACGAAGAAAATACCTCAAAAATAAAGTACAAGAGAACCTAAAATACCGTTCTTTTGGTCTCCAAAAAGCAAAGATTTAAATTATAAGGAGAAATAATTATCAATCTTCTTGATTACACGATAAATTGAGAGAATACAAAGCACACAATTGAAGAACACGCTGAACAACAAACTCTCTAAAAAATTGTGTCCCTAAATAAGGCCGAACAAGTAAAACACTTCTCTTTAGAAGCTCAAAAGCTAAGGGAAAAAAGGACTAAGAGATAAAGTATAAAATTCTATAAACTAAGACTCGAGTTGAAAGTGTATTAAAAACAAATAAAGAAAACAGCTAGAGAAAAGTGACAATTTTCGAAGCTCTTTACCTTCAACATCCGCACTTCTCGCATGGCTATCTTCTTTATCAATGGATCTTCTTCAGATTCAACAAATTTCTTGATTGCTACAATTTGTCCTGTCTCCCTGTTTCTGCATTTGAAGACCACTCCATAAGATCCTTCGCCAATTTTACCAAGTTTCTCGTATTTCTCCATATTTTTTTAAGCTTAGCCTATTTATTTTCTTCGCTTGAATGTGTTATCAGTAACCAAAACCCTTGGTATCATGGCTTTCTCCTGAAAATAAGACACAACCAGCTCTGTCAATTAATGTTCTTGTCATTTCGAGGGACTTACTGTCAAAAAGTAAACATATAAAGGAGTGTAGACTGAACGAAAAGACGAAAATCTAACAACAACAACTTATCCTCGAGTCTCATCGTAAAACAACACCAATAACCCAGTCAAACGTGTCGAACACTAACAAACCTTGAGTATCCAGGCGTTTCTTTACCCTCATGCCTCAACCACGTTTCAGTTGCTGTACTTTTTCGTCTAAAATATTTATAAAATGGCGATAAAATCTGAAACAAGTCGTTTTTCGATCAAATCATTCCGCACCGTTCGCCTCTCTAGCTCCGCTCAGCGCGTGACGTTTCTCTTCCTTCACCCGCGGGACCACTCCATATTTGGAGTTTCCATTACAGCCTTATCCAGAACTTGCGGGTGTCCCGTAGGAGATAATAAGGTTTCCAATCAGTGTTGATTTTTTTTGTTTTTTGTTTTATGATTTTTATTTTAAAAAAGGGAACTATTCAATCGTTTGGCAATGAGGAATGAAGAGACGCATCCCCACTGAGAAAAGATAGAGAGGAGTTAGTATACAGAAACCTGGATCACAAATGTTAAAACGTTGAAATATTCATGACTCCAATCGGTTAAAAATGAAAGACTAGCGCGTGTTTTTTTCGTTTTAGATATTATCGAGCTTAATTAGTCTGCTCAGTGTTCTATATCAACCTTTTCACGCTAACAAAGAGTAAAACCTAGATTGACTGGTTGCGAGGACTTGTACTTTCTGTGAAGGTTAGAGACCCTCGGTTTGCGTGTAGCGGGGGTGTAAGACCATAAATAGCAAAGTTGCTCTCTCGGTAACGCAGCAGACTTTTATCATTAAATACACGAGAGTCGCTAAGGCAACTGAAAACAAGAGCGTAGTCATACCAAGTCCTTACACTCTTGATAACGGCTCGACCAATTTCAACAATGGTCTGGAATGTTCTGGTCTCCAATTTGCAGACCGTCATAATTGGGGATTTACATTCTTCGACAACCACATCAAAGGGATGGACCATTAGATAATTGAGTGGGGGGGGGGGGGATACCTTACCCAATCCCCCCTCCCCCTCAAAACATATCGACCAGCACTTTACCTACGAAAAAAATATTGCCCAACCCCGCTTTATATCAGAAATGGAATATCGAGGAAATCGAGGTGCATGTGTTACGAAAAATTATCGACGTCCAAAATAAATTCCTTCTAATGATCCATTCATAATTCAAAACATCTTGATTTTTGGCTTGAGTCAATTAAATTACCAACGGTCTGGTTTCGATTGACGGAAAACAATAACTTATACATCTTGGGCTACGTTGTTTGCGTAACCACGCAAACGCAGTAACAATGTATTGAAAGGAAAAAATGAAATATTGAAATTCTCAGCGACTTTAAGAAGTCAATGATGGAATTGCGAGGCACAAAGACGCGACTATTTTATAGTAAAATAAATTTCTTAAAGATTAAGAAGAGTAGAGTTTGAGTGGCTTGGCTTCTGTTTTAAGCTAGCTGTTTGTACTAGCAACAAAACCAAAATCCTTGCTAAGCCTAGAAAAGTTCAAAAATGACGCTAAGTTATCCTAGTTGTAAATAAACTGACTGGCACACGACGCGGTTGCGCATACTTCCTGAGGTAAATGCTGAATAACTAGAGAGTTTTAGATTTACGTTCACGGCAAACGTGTAACGTCAGATGACCAGTAAAAAATTCTTTTAAATGACTGAAAAAGAATCGCAAAAAAGTCGAAGTGGTAGAAAAACAAAAGAGTATTTGCGCTTGGTGAGAAGGTTTGTAAATAGTAAAGTAAAATACAGGAAAACTATGAAAACGTGGTCACGTTTGCCGTTTGCGGGGAGAAAAAAAAGTCAATCTAAAACTCTCTACTCTTATAATCCGTGAGACCTAAGGTTACTGAAGAAGTAATTAGTTTTTCTTCTCCCAAAACACTTGACAGGCTGTACTTCATCTGTTCCATGTAGTTGCTTAGTATTATTATATATATCCAATAATTGTACTTCAATGTGTCACTGAAGTGTCCAAACCCCACAATTTCATTCATCATATTTACCTTCAAAATATCGATCATAGATGCCCGATTTTCGATTTTTCTTTGATTATATAACAAACTGGTTTTTCAACTCTCTCCTCGTACTGATAAAAATATTTTTTCTTCACTTGAAATTTTTCTCATAATCGGATAAAAATAAACTAGAGAAAGAACCTATAGGCGCATATCCATGGCAACCAATCAAAACTTATCCGACAGCTTGTCCAGCTGATGTTGCGAGTTTGGTTTAGTTTCTAGGTATTCTCTTTTGTCGGTTTGTGATAATGAGAATTCTTTATAAATTCAATCTTTCGTACTCTGTAGGAAACGTACGTACGTAGACCTTTGTTAGTTCTAAAATTATTCATCAACAATTCTTTTTTTTTTTTTAATCGAAAGCTATTACGGAAAATTGTGTACAATCCGAGAAATCCAATTGCTTTTGTTTTCAAAAGAAAACTGTCACTTCCTTCCTAATGACGGAATAAAATACGTTTCGAGCAAGTTCGACTCACGATGGGCTCTGTGGTGAAGGCTGTCGTGTGACTACAGAAGAATCTATTTTTTGTAACGGTAATAAAAAAGAACGGTTTTTTCACCCACTTTGATGACGTCCATAAAATATTTATCGCTTTCAATTTCATTTGCTCAGAAAATGGTAAGGAATAAAGGCTTTGCACCATCACGCGATGGCAGCCGTGACAGTAGGCACAACGATACAGTATTTTCCTCTGAATTCTGTCTGGTGTAAATCAGATTAGTCCAAATTCAAATGTTTATGCCTCCTGTCATGGGTGCCATGGTGGTGCAAAGTCTGTATTGACGACCAAAGGCAGTCCACGCTGTATCATAGGCGTGGGCACGTGATGGTGCAAAACCTCTATTGGTTGCTAAGTGAACAAAAAATTCCAATTTTCAAAGCTTTCTCAATCACTTGCTTGAAAGTAGTATCTGTGACCAACCAGATCCAGGTCTATCATAGTATATTACTCCTTCTTCCCGGGCTGGTTATTCTCAAGAAAAATAGTCAACTGGAAACTATGAAATTATTAAGGTTTCCATAACTAAACACAACCTTATACTGTTGCATTGTGAACCTAAAGTCCGGCGACACCGGAGAAACATAAACATGCAGTCATCCCGCTCGTATCTGTTTGAACAGCGGTCTATCGTGCGGGAGGTGGTAGGTCAAAGACCAACACGAAAATGAGCTCGGCTAGATTCATCTTAAGTCCAGATAACAGGCTAGGCTCAGATTTACAGTCGGGGTTTCGTACGCGCATTGACAGGCAGGATCATATTGAGATTCGAATGCCATTGATAATCTTCAAGATTTCCATCTAATCAACTTGCACGTGACTGCATGTTTATCTGGGACAGTGTTGATGTATCTGTACATATATGATGCTTCGAACTTGGAATCCTCGTTTGATGCTCGAGGGGTCAGAATCAGTGTGTTGCATTGACTTGTAGATGTGTCTATATCTAACTCTTCGACTGCATATACATATGTAAGGTCGGTCTATATAGGTTGATGCATCTACAGATTGTCCTTCGTACTTTGATCCTTGATGCATGAAGTGTCATAATTTTATCTCATGAACTTGCATCTATAGTTCATTCTGTGACTGCGTATACATATGTAAGGTCGGTCTTTATAGGTTAATGCATTTACAGATGGTCCTTCGTACTTTGATCCTTGATGCATGAAGCGTCATAATTCTATCTCATGAACTTGCATCTATAGTTCATTCTGTGACTGCATATACATATTTAAGGTCCATATAAGTTGGTGTATCTACAGATGGTCCTTCAGACTGTGATCTTTGTTTTATGCATAAAGAGTCATCTAAAAAGACGCTCTGGTGGCTGAAACATAGACAGTGATATATCTGGTATGATCTAGGTCGATACTGACTTTCAGGATGCCTAAGAGAGAAGACAAAGCAGTAGGTTTAATTAATATGTGTATAAGACGTGTTAGAGCACTTGCTAATATCAAGGGAAAGACCTTCAGTCTTATTTCTACCCTGAAACCTCTTGGTTGCGTAAACACTCAAATCAAGCGAAAGACCCCAGAGGTCTTATCTACCAGGGGAAATTTCGTATACAAAATATTTATATTTCTGGAGGAAGGTGGAAAAGGTGTGCTGATGAACATAAGAACAAGGCTAATCGTCATTCACCAGAAGAGCAATACAGTTGAGACATTGTATAAATGCGCTATATAAGAACCTCCCATTATTATTATAACTAAAAGATAACTAGCTAAAAACTAGTGTGAGCTGCGTCGGTGTTTCTAATGAAACAGTAATGATAAAAGGGTAAATTTTACACCGTGAAAAGATGAAAAAACGTACTGACGTTTGGGACGCTAGTCCTTCGTCGGAGTAAAAGAGAATAATAGTAATAGTAATTATTATTATTATTATTTTCATTATTTTCATTATTATTATTATTAAATGTAATCTTAGATCACCCTGATCAACTAGAACCTATCGAAACCGACAAAAGCAAGAGTGAGTGTCACTATTCATAGTTCAATCAAAGAGTTTCACTCACCAGCAGTCTACCATCAGACGGTACAACATGGAGGGACAATGTAATGAAGGGGGAAGACGATAACCACGTGACACAGCCTCGATAACCTGCAACACAGGTAGCCCATTAAGAACAAATATGATATTTACGAGTTCTTCTTATCTTTTACTTCCTTACCTCATTGTTATCAAGATTCTCGTACGGCTTGTGGCCTAAAGACCAAATCTCGTATAGAACAATCCCGTAACTCCAAACATCACTCGAACTTGAATATTTTCCATAGTTAATAGCCTGTGTAGAAAAAGTGATTTTATTACTATTGGCAACAATGTTTTGATTGGTCGTAAAGGTTGTGAGCGATTTTTGGCTAATAAAGATCATTACTTGCAAGCACGGGTGATGTGTGCTGCTAATGCGCACCTCTGGGGGCTCGCTAAGGTTTGTTTCCTGCACTTGGCATCACATGTCAGTAGAGTTTGTTAACTCTCTTCCTTAATTTGAAGGTTTTCTTCGGTTTTTCTCCCTCAGCAATAATCMACTTTTAAATCAGTCCTAATACACTACTTTGCTTATCGAAATTTTCTCTCGTTGCAGTTTACTCAGGGGGTTTTGAAACAACTTGTCTCATTGATTCAACAAATTTCTGATATTTTGCCCCCTGAGTAAACTGGAACGAGAGAAAATTTCCATTAGCAAAGTAGTGTATTTGATTATTAAAGGAGAGCCACAGGTTTGTTGTCGTAGGAAAGAGCTGAAGCCACGCAAACTAACCACCCCTCCCCACCCCCCTCCCCGGGCTCCGCCGCCTATAATAGTGTCACTATACCTCAGGAGCGGTCCATTTAACTGGTATCCGTCCTCCACGACTCGTGTAATAATCGCCTTCTACTAGATCACGTGACATACCAAAATCCCCAATCTGAATATAAAAAGTACTGAATTAGCCATGGTGCCTTCACAGACCACCATACTTGATATGTATCTAAATAGCTTAACAGAGCATTTCGTATGACAGTATATCTTGTATTAACTACGACACGGCCGTTCCGTGACCGTGACGGGACCATGTCTGAGTATTTTCATTGTCTGTGCAAGTGACGTCATAACCACTATTTTGGTTGACTTTGACAAAAGATTTTGATAAGATGTATTTGTCGCGTTAACCAAGATGGCGGCCACGTCTTATGTTCTTTCATTTTCATGGGAAGGTATGCACGCCATCAAAAATCAATTTCTAGATTCCAATTGGAATCCAGTGGAAGAAGAGCCACTCTGTGGAATCCACTGTTAATCCCATTATTATTTATTGATGTTATTATTATTAACGTATTGAGAGTGAGTTCAACAAGGAACAAGGCCACCCCGAACAAGGAAAGTATCTTCAACAGCAATGAAGTCTTACCTTGCATGTCATGTCGGAGTCTAGGAGGATATTTCTCGCAGCTAGATCCTAAGATGAAAAAAAGAATGGACAGTCTACTAAGACATACTCTCGGCCATCACCCCCATCATCATCAATATATCACCACCTGTATCATCATGATTACCATCGTATCATTTACCAGCATTATAATCACTCATTACCATCATCATCATTACGATGTGATGGCACTCTCAATCAATATATATCAAGAGAGCATATATACATAAATATTTATGTTCCTCGTATATATCCTTAACCTTTTTTTAAGAATATCACCATGGATACGAACCCTATGAACGAAAGCGAGGCTATGAAGATACTGCATTCCAGCGGCAATATCACGTGCCATGCGCAGAAACTGACTCTTGGTGTCTTCCTGTAAGAGGATATTCTCGCCATATCTGGTAACAAATAATAGCGTTTCATGGATTATAGAAGTTACAAAATACCAATGGTGCACTCGACTCTCACCTCTAGCGTATAGGGTTTTATTCCTGGATTCAGCATCACATGTGAGTAGAGTTTGATAGCTCCCTCTATTGGTTCGAGAGTTTTCTTCGGTTTTCCTCCCTGCGCGAAACCTAACTAGCTTAATTTTAATTCTGTCTGTGAGTTGTGCCCTGACATAGATCACTCCAGAGGTTGTTTCAGGGTTCGATCTGTGAGTTAACCGTGCTCTGACTTAGATCAGCCCAGAGTTTGTTTCAGGGTTCGAGCTGTCAGCACTTTTCAAGGAGTTTGAGAAGTTGCACACGAACCCTGACCCCATCCTAATGATACTCCTATTATAAACTTATTTCTTATTTAATCACACGAAAACTGACCCCATCCTAATAAACCTCCTATTATAAACTTACTTGTTATCTAACCGACGAAGATAGTTCTTTAAATTTCCAAGGCTCATATATTCAAGAACGATCATCACCTTGAGGAAAAATACCATGCACAACAATATTGAATAAAAGTAATTAAAGCAAATTTCATAAAATACTTAATTCCCCGTGACAGAAACGAGTGTGAGGTTGGGTACCAATTTGTCGCGTAAAGAATTTGGGTAGAAAGTAGTCTGAGATGGGAAAACGCGGTCTGAAATGGGAAAAAATTATGTCCAAGCTTAAAGTGCACCTAGAGCCTGAGACTTTCTGTATTGATTCCACATGAATAGTTGAATGGTAAAATATTTTTTCATTTGAGTGTTGCGTCTTTAAGTTATAAAGGTTTAGAAATTTGACTGTGACGTCATACTAGGAATTTGGTGTAATTTTTTTAACCTGTGATACTAACCACTTCAAACAGAATCAGTACTGAAAGTATTGTCTCAGGCTTTAGGTGTCTATTGGAATGCAACGCAAAGAGTTATAATACTTTAAAGCTTTAACTAATCTGGTTAAATTTCCAACCAAGAGTAACTTACCGGTTCAGAATTTGCAGCAATTCCGTACATATAGACTACATTCTTGTGCGTGAATTGCCTCATGATGGCTGCTTCTTGAAGGAATTTAATTTTGTTTTCTCGATGAGAAGAGTCACGCAGCATCTTGACAGCAACCTGGATTGGAATTCCTGGGGACTACAACCACATAAGATACTCAATATGGAGTAAAAACGAGACACCACCGAAAAAAAATACACCGATTGGAAACAAAAAAAAAATGTTTTGCTAATTCGATGCAGTTTTTGTACGACCGTTTTTGCTTTTTCTCGCGGAATGTGATTGGTCTGGCAGTGCCGTGACCTTGCCGTTTCATAATTTGAAGAATTAAGCGCATCATTCCAATTTAAATATCCAATCAAATAGCAAACAGAACCAGAAGGAAGACGGGGATATAAGTCGATCTGATGAATAGAAATCCTTACCTTTTGCCAGACACCAAGCAACACGTGGCCAAACGCCCTGCAGAGAAACATAAAGTACTTTTTGTTATTATATTATAAAAGCGCCTTTGTCCACATCTGAAAATAATATGTTGTGCACAATGTTGTGTGCAATGTTACAAGCTACCAGGAAACAGCGCATTTATCCACCTCTGTTTGTTGGGCGCAAATATACAGTTGTAAAATTGAATTCTACTTCTGCAACGTTGCACGCAATCACGTGATGTTTAAAGCAAATTAAATGTAATTATTTTGGTGCACCGCTGGTCAGAATTGGATAGCATTTCAGTAAGAGTTGCTACTTGTGACATAATTTGAAAATCTCGCTACGCGTAAAAAGTGCACTGCGTTGCATCAGAATCTTTATTTCAATAGTTTCTACTTACCCAGATCCGAGTCTCTCTGTTCCAAGCTCTATTTGATCTCTCTTGATCTCACGTGATAATTGTTGATACAATTCTTCTTCTGTATCGGCTGGTTTCCAGAACTGGGCACCAGGTTCCTCTGGAGAGGTCTGAGTCTCAGGCTCTAAAACACCGTACATTGGTTCAGGTAAAGCGAGGGATCGGTGAATAGAATAGGTTTTCTGGCGTAAAAGATATATTTCAAAAATTAGACAATCCACGTTCCACAAACAACCTCTGGTTTAATCTTGTCAGGGCAAGTTGAAATTTAGCTTGTGGTGATTTGCAGATTGAGGAAAACCGGGAACCCAGAGGAAAACCCTCCAATCATGGAAAAGGGAGAGAGGGAGAGGGGGAGAGAGCCAACAAACTCTACGTCCACGTGATGATGAGCTTAGGATCGAACCCGAGGACCTAGATGTGAGACACGGGTGCTCTAGCGCTACACCACACATATTCCTTGAAACTCAAAAGTCTGACCTGATAACTAAGCACGACTGCCAGAAACCAGAAACCTACGGTCCGAACTTGTTTGAGTGGCGCAAATATAAAAACAGATGTAAATGGAGCTGGCAATTTAGAGGTCAGCATATTTGGAATTTCATACGCGCACAAAATAGCCATGGCATACCTGACAAGCATTTTTGTCCAGCACAAAATAGAAAGGTTCCCTCGCGACACACTTAGAATCCAGGTCTTCCTCGGACATATACGCATGCTCTGCCGAAAGGACTGTGGCCGAGCGTGGTCTGCAAGAAACTTTAGCCTAGAAATATGCAAATCGATAAATGAGAAAATTGAGGACTTCGATAATGAACAGTGATGTGTAACAGTATATCACAGAAAATATTCGCGGAAATGCCGTACTGTAACCGTGCCGTGTTCTGCATGCTGAGAAGACATTTGTATTTGATCACTTCTTTTACACACATATACACCGTTCTCATAATGGCTAACAAGTGCACGAAAACTAGGTCAGACAGTCATTAGCTCACAATAAAAGCAATGAAATGCGTTCATAGAAGAAAAGTATGGAAATTGAGTATTTGTTTTGACTTGAATTCGCGCTATCCACCTTTATTTTGAATAAGCACCCTTGCTCAGCTTTCGTTTTCGTATGAAACTGATCGTAATTTTCTGTTTCGTTTTTAAGGTCTTTAAAAGTCTTTAATACCACCTTCCCTATTCAACGTTTGGTGTTTTTCGTATGACTATGAAAAGCTCAGGGCCGTTTACGTGCCTTCCCTTGACCGTGATAATTTCTAGAACTTTGATTGACTGATATTTTTTCTCGCGCGATGTGATTGGACTGGTGTATGCCTTGCCGTGTCATGGACGTGATCTTGCCGCGAGCTTTTCTCAGTCATAAGAAAACTGCTGTATGGTAGTAGTGATGTTGGTAAGATGCATGATAAGGAGAACAAACAAGTCATATGAAAACTGCTGTAGTAGTGATGATAGTAAGATGAATGATAAGGGAAGCAAACAAGTCATATGAAAACTGCTGTAGTAGTGATGATGTTAAGATGAATGATAAGGG
>NW_022261872.1:3463-15653 GCF_009602425.1 Actinia tenebrosa
TAGAAATAGAAATAGAAATAGAAATAGAAATAGAAATAGAAATAGAAATAGAAATATAGGTGTCCGTCCACAAGTTAATTAAAAAAAAAACGTTATCTTATTTTTTTACCAATAATTTTAAGCCACTGACAGCCGCCATAAACAATACTGACACTTAAAAGGGTTCCTTCATACCAATGACTCACATTAAGAAAATAAACCTGTCGCTATTGTATTTCATCAACCAATCAGAACCTCCTAGTCAATCTTCGATTTGATTTCGGACAATAAAACAATTGCTTATAGAAAAACAGTTCACTGTTGGGCAGTACCTGAAATTTGCACCTCAAATGGCGGCTACACACATGAAACTCTTATTTCTGTTTTTAATTTGGAGTCCTTTTTTCAGCCAATCAGGTAAGTACGAGGAATTTTGATTGTTCTTWTTTGGTAATATATACAAATACATTAAAATTATAAAGTTCACCAGGTATTGAGGTAAATGTTTATAAATTTGTCCTAATTACACTRCAAGTTTAAATCTTTGACCTAAGTAAAAATTTAAATGTAGACTGTACCATTTAAATATAAAGGAACTCTTTTTTTCTTAATATCCGTTTTTCATTTTTGCACATAGCTCAAAAAAATTTTTTTTTGTCGCCCATGAAATAAAATAGTACAAAAATTCAAAGAGTTGCTGTTATAGAGATTTAAAAAAAAAAAAAAAAAATGAAATGAAAATTTTTTTTAACCGTTATCTTTCATCAAACTGTTCAAAAACCAACCCATTTTATCGGAAACGTTTGTTTAATGAGTTACAAGAATATGTCAAGTGATGCGGATAAGTGTGAACTGGTCACTTGATTGTTAAGTGGCAGGTCATGTTTTTATTAACTCCAGTCGTCTTATCTCACCTGGCAAAGTCAAGAGACAGATTAAACAAAAACAAAAAACAAACAAAAAAAAAACAACAACAAACAAACAAACAAAAACAAAAACAAAATAAAAAAAAAAAAACAAAAAAAAAAAAATCACGGGTACCATTACGGGTTGATATACAGCCTTTAATTAAAAGAACCAATCAACTAACCAATTACAAGTACAAACAAACTAGAAAACTGACGACAGGCTGTCCTGACTAGAACCAAGAAACAAACAAACAAACGCTTGAACAGTCAGGAGAGATAATATATTTTATTATATATATGTTTCCTTTCCTTTCCTTTCCTTTCCTTTCCTTTCCTTTCCTTTCCTTTCCTTTACTTTCTTTCTTTTCTTCCGCTCTACTGTAANTTCCTTTCCTTTCCTTTCCTTTCCTTTCCTTTCCTTTCCTTTCCTTTCTTTTACTTTCTTTCTTTTCTTCCGCTCTACTGTAACAGAGCATGACTAGCGCGAACAGTAACTTATCGACTTATTCCAGGCGTCAGCGCAAGCGCTAAATGCCATTCTCCTATGGATGCCATCATTGTCCTCGATGCATCTGGAAGCGTTGGCTTTGAAAACTGGCAGAAAACCGTTAACTTTTCATCTGATCTTGGACACAGCGTCATGGGCTTTCATCCGGGAAACAAAGTCGGGGTTGTAGAGTTCAGTCAAGTTGCTAATGAAGCAGTTGCTCTGACGGACAATAAAGATATATTTGATAATGGTATTAAAGTCCTAAGTGAAACTTACCAGGTAAAAAATTAATATTCTACGACTAAGGAATTACTTATTACCTTTTTAGCGACGAGAGACTCGAAATAATACCGATAATACCATAAAAATCGGAATTAATGAGGTTTTCAAATGAGTCATTTTCCCATTACTACCAAAATTTTTCCAAATTTTAATTTGTTACTAGTTCAAATTTCAAATCCAATTGCCCTTTTTTTTGGCAAAAAGCACTGTAATTAATGAATTAATATGAGAAAGCAAAAGCAATATATCTAAAATCAATACAGGCCGCATAATTTGACTTCTGTTTTTGTCCGTGCGCATTTTCCGGGCGTTTTCCTGTTCCTAATAGTTAAATTCTAAATTTATATCCAATTTTGTGGGGCGACCAATAATGACGTCTAGCRTATCATCCTGACCGATTCATTTTTTGTAAAGCAACAGTAAACGCACATATGATTAGAAAGGTTTTTCAGATCGACTTTGTTGTCTACTCGTAGAACGGAATAACAAGAACAGAGTTGGCCTTGTCTAAAGCAGCAGACATGTTTAAACGAGAAAGTGTGCAAAAGGATCACAGATTGCTTGTAATTGTAACAGATGGMAAGACCACACCACTGGATGGAACACCAGGCATGTTTTGCTATTTAATGCCATGTTCTCTCACATTTTTAAATGACTTAAAAGTCACTATTCTAATATATTTTAGCCTAACTTAGCGTTTATCCACAAATCAATCCCACGGCCAGAGCACCAAGGTTCTTAAAATAACTAATAGACCAATAGACCGTTTTCGAGTTCCAAGTTACCGCTGTGACAGACTCATTTACTCAGGCTAAGCCTCATAWCAGKTTCTAAATATTCACAAATACCAACGGTAAAGTAAAGAATGCAMAACTTCAACAATAAAAACACTTTGAAATTCCACGGACCTTTACTGGAAAACGTGAATATTCAACACAAAGTTTAGGCTAACCCTGAACAACAGGGAATTCGAAACTGGAGTATTGCATTTACAAATAGTAAGGTTTTTAAGGTTTTTTTTAATGTCTTGCATGCATCTTCACTTTAGATGGCTGTCCCGTCGTCTCTCTACACTTTAAGTAATCATCAATAACCAAACAATGCTAACGAATCACTAAATACTTAAGAAAACATTTGCAGTGACCAAATCAATTCACAAACTATAAAAGTGCCTTGATTATATAAATATATTAGGAAGAGCTCTATAGACATTTTTTCTTCCCAATTACTGTTTTTGTCCATGTTTTCTTGCAATAGGGATCGAACTTATTGCACAGCCGACCCTTGAACTGACGGAATTGGGAGTTCATGTTATTGCAGTCGGTGTCAGTGATAGCACAGGTTGGTTCCAAAAATCGTTTAAGCATTATACTGTACGTTGTGTGAGAGTTTTTATTTCCTCGGCCAGACCAGTGTAACACCTAAGGTCTCAAAATTATTGAGGAACTTCAAGTGCTGTCTTCGTTTTTTTYCCCGTTATTACATCTACAAATAATTAGACTTTGATGTGGTTCGGATGAAGTCTTTAAATGGCGATCACGTCTCTCCACACTTCATGAATACTAAAAACTCCTGTCACTACTAAACCACTGACGTAAACAACCCCGCTTTGCAGCAACCACCCTTACGGTCTAAACTTCACACTTACGATTGATCATAAACTACAAAGCAACCTCAAGTAATAAATCGTGAAAGCGCATTTATATTATATACATACACAGGGCCGTTGCCACCATGAGGCAAGCGAGGCAGTACGTTGCCTTGGTAAATTGTCACAAATGCCCCTCCATACTCTATAAATTCGCGTTTCCAAGGGTCTCGATTTGAACATTTTCGTTCAGTACTCCCCAATTCGCTGCTCTTTTGTCTAGGTAAACATTCTAATTGGTCTTCCTAAGGCCCTGATACATGATAGAACACTTTATAAATAGTCTAATATATTAGTTATATCAGATTTATTACAATTGTTGTTTCCTTTTTTTCCTGCCACAGGAATTGAAATTATTGCACAGCCTACCGCTGACCTGGCAAACCTAGGAGTAAATGTTGTGGCAGTCGGTGTTAGTGATAGCGTCAATCTAGAAGAACTGAACCTGATGGCTACTGACCCTGACTCTAGTAACGTATTGAAGATGAGCGATTATGACGAGCTTTTGAAACAAGTCAATAAAATCTCTGAAATTGCTTGCCCGACTGAAGGTATGCAGCTTCATATCTGTATTTTTGTTCGGGCCATTACTCTTATTATTTTCAGCGCCCTAGCAACTAAGCCCCGTTAGAAAGATTTCCCCGACGGCCATTTTGTCCTAGTGTGTTGTTACTAGTTTCCACGTTGTTGGATAAACCCTTCATTATGTTTATGTCGTGAGTTTTAAGACTTTTGCCCCACTAGCTGTTGATGATTATTCTCATATTATGATTTTTTTTTTAAAATAATGTTTTTGTTGCGTCCAAAAGGCGCTTTTTCTTTCCGTTGTTTAGTTTCTTTGTCTTAAGTATATTGTTCGCATAGTTTCGTGTTTTCGTGCAGTGTCTTAATGCATTCATATTAAGTTAAGTACTTGCGATTCGTTAGATTTGTGTTCAGTTGCAACTAGTATCGGTAGGAGCGAGAACCTACTTGGTTTAGAGAACGTTTCTTGGTTCTCTCGTACGTGTTTTTTCTACATGGCGTAAGACAAATGTATTTGTAAGTATTTTTCGTTTTCTTTCGTTTGTAATTTGCTTATAGTTTTTAGTTCGCAGTATATCAGTAGTTTGTATGATTTATTTTGTTAGGAACTGGTGGCGTTTGTGAATTGTTACACTATGTTCGATTATGACTATTAAACGTCTTCAAATCTATAAATTGAGTTCTCGTTTCCTACAGTTTTGTTTGTTTTTCTTTTGTCGTGTCTGTCATGTTGTTTCGTTGAGTCTATTGATGTTGATTTTAATGTTTCATACTGATAAGAGAATGACATAATTTTATTGAAGCTCCGACGACCCCTACAATCACCCAACCTCAAACCCAGTCTACGACACCCAGACCAATTGTGACAAATGCAACAACAGCTACTCCTTCCACTTCTCCGGCACCCATAACGCCACCGCCCATCCCTATCACGACGCAACCCCCAACCACAGGTAAGACTGAGCCCACTAAACCAGAAATACTTTTCTTCTGTCCTTCTTACATTTGATTCACTTCATAAACATCGCAGACCTTCAAACATTTTATGACGGAATGTTGAGTCTAAGTAACCGTTTAAAAGGGACTTATATGATTATCTCACTTATGACTTGACTTATAAGTCACTTTTTTATGTTGATTCGTGGCAGCAAACTATTTAGTTAACATATGTTCTCATGCTGTCGACATTTGATTTTCATTTAGGGCCAACTACAGCTACTCCTCCTCGTGTTCCTGAAGGTACGTTTTTTTGATAATAAAACATACAACAACAATAAAAAATAAATGAAATAAAAAAAAGAGACAAAAAAGATTTGATCATGGCTTGGGCAAACAATTGGATGGTGTAAAGAGCTCGAGCTAAACCGAAGAGAATTACTCCTCCTCGTGTTCCTGAAGGTACGTTTTTTTGATAGTAAAACATACAACAACAATAAAAAAGGAAATACAAATAAAAAAAGAGACAAAAAAGTATTGATCATGGCTTGGTTAGGGCAAATAATTGCGTGGTGTAAAGAGCTCGAGTTAAACCGAAGAAAATTTCAAAAATTTAGAACTATATATAGCATCATTAAAAAAAAAAAAAAAAAAAAAAAAAACAACTCAAAACATTTCAAATCATATAATGAAAGAGCCAGTTTAATTGTGGACTTATACATATTATACAAAGCTAAATCCTCATCACACGAATAAGCTTTTCCCTTGCCGGGCTGGCATAGCGG
The DNA here is from genome assembly GCF_009602425.1 of Actinia tenebrosa. The sequence goes on from NW_022261872.1 coordinate 9,017, forward strand.
TAAGTGTGTGTTCACTCCGAACTCGCTGTTGGATTGTTGTCACTTTTTCTCTTCGATCAAGAAACAAAGGTCACAGGTTTGTGAGCCACCGGCCAAAGTAGTCCCCTTGTAAAAAATTGTTTGTTGGTATAACTTTTATCATTGTCTTTATCTTCCTAGAAAAATGCGAGGCCCCTTTTCATAAGATTGGCTGCTTTCAGGATGACATGAAAGTCCCACGGCCTTTACCTGAGCTGTTATTCACAGACCGCGATCAAACATCGCCAGTTAGTTCAGGAATAGCTTTAGATTGGAACAACTGGAGCACATACCTGACTAAATTGGTTTGTCGATGCTCCAAGGCCGCTAGATCTAAGAGATATAATTTCTTTAGCATCCAGTATTACGGTAAGAAAGTACTTAGATGAATATATTAAATTCTACCCATCATATGTATATATTGAAAAAGTCAGTTTGTGAAATCATTTCAGTCATTAAAAGGTTTTAATGATGTCTAGGAAAACTATTATTTATACGTTTTCATCTATCGTTTTTGAACATACGTTCACCATGTGCTGATTTAGGGGTGGCTTCAAGTGCTGTGGCCTCTATTGTTTTAGTTTATTCATATTGGTTTGTCAAACGCCGAAGTCCCCATTATATGATTTTGAATTCACACCGCGTACGATGGAAGCAACGGAAAGTGGTTTAATATAATTAATTTGTACTAATAAGTTGTAGTTATCTGTCGTATGTTTATCTTGTTTGAAACACTTCCATTATTTAGCACTGTCCTCTTTTATATTCGTCCCTTACTTGTGGCTCTTATCTTTGACTCTTTCATCCTCTCCACCTTCCCCTCCCTTGCGCTGTTATGGTTCTTCCAACAAGAGCTTCGCTAGATCGGCTCCTATATATTCTAATATTCCGGTGACATGGTTGGGAGTACAATACTTTGAATTTTACATCTAGGTGAGTGTTGGTCAGGACCTGACGCTGGTGAAACGTACAAACGGAATGGGGTTTCTTCAAAATGCATAACCAAAGAAGGGCAGCCTTGTACTCCAGATAAACCTGATGTCTGTGCTGGAGAAGCGGAGACAAATTACGTCTATGGAATTGATATGCCTAGTAAGTTTTTTAGATGCTTTACTTCTGATTCCGTTGAAGTCAATAAGCCATTTATTCTTCGTTTGCAATAGACGTCATAGACGCCATGTTCGAAGAATTTGACAAAAGATTTTTCAATGGATTCTTTTGTTATATCTTCCAATATGGCGGACGTCCCTTTTGTTATTGTGCTCTCTTGGGATTGATTGCAAACCAAGAATAATATTATTTTGGATACGAGTCTAACATGGAAATACAAAAGAAATGCAACAAATTCCATTGAGGAAATTTTTAATTTCTTATGTATTGTTAGCCTCACATTCTAATTCACGATAATTTTGAGATTCATGTTGGCCTCGCATTCAAGATTTTTCTGCGAAGGCTTCATTGTTACCAGCTAAATGCACACAAATAATTGGAGCTTGCTATGATATCCAAGAGATTAACTCATGCATGCAGCTGACTTATATTACTTATTATATGTCATGAGCATTAAAAAGTTGCATTGAGATTATTTAGATTCATCCGGATATATAGTTGTCAAACACTTGCATTTTAATGATGAACAACGTTCTTGAGTTCCAATAAATAACTTTAACTATTAAATTTTAATAGATTCTAAATGACAAGGGTTAAATAGACCTATCCAGAATTCGCTTGGATGATACCACGAAACAGTGGTTGGAAGTCGACACTGATCTTGATTCTTTTTTCATCATGTTCAACTTCGATCAATTCAAACCATTGTTTCGTGGTTAGTCAAGCGAATTCGGGAAAGGTCTATTAATTTGTGAGCGGTTCTTTCCAGAGGAAGCAACCTGTGATATACCATATGAGAAGTTAGGATGCTACAAGGACAGCCAACAACAGCCACGTCCAATGAACGAGCTCATCCTTACTGACCGCGACCCAACAGATCCTGTCTACAGTGGTAAAACGATCGACTGGGGGAACTGGAACACTTATTTGATTGATTTGGTTTGTAGGTGTGCTAGGAAAGCCGCCGAAAAGAAATACAACTATTTTGGTATTCAGTATTTTGGTAAGGCAGTTTCTAGATTTAAGGATATAATTATCATTTCAGTGTGTTTCTTATTATCATACCATATGCCATTCCATTGAGAAGCGATACCTATATGGAAAGAGAAAAGAGTTAATTTTTTCTTGTATATATTCTTCGTAATCAAATAGATATATATGCCATATAAAGGTAATGCTGTAGAATTATTAATTGGTAAAATAAGATCTCTTAACCTGTATTAGYCTTCTAACATTTTCGTGATATATCAACTCTTATTTGGCTGCAAAACATAGAAATAAATTACACCATGGCGATCAAAAAGCATCGAATTATACCACGCATTAATAGCAAACACCTAATTGTGCTATGGTGCTTATAAGGTGAATGCTGGTCGGGAGCAGAGGCTGGTGATACATTTGGTAGAGATGGACTTGCAGATACGTGTGTTACCTATGGTTACAATGCATGCCCGGCAGACCCTAAAGCAAATACGGATCAATGCGCGGGAAAGCAGTTCACCAACTATGTCTATGGTATTAGAGCTGCAGGTAGAATGTTTTTGATTTTTCTTTAACTTAATTGATTTCAATTACGTAATCATCATTATTATATTCAGCGTCAATACCATAACCATCATTTTTTTCATCATCATCACCATCATCGTCACCACCATCAGTGCCAACATCATCATCACCGCCATCTTTATCAATAACAACATCACCACCAACTTGCTCACCGTCATCAGCAATAACACCACAACTATCGTCATCTTCATTATCACAAGATTTCCGGGTTACAATGATTGGAAACAGGACTCACCATTTGAAACTGCTTCTACAATACAATTTATTTTTCTTAACTTCCAGCTCCCACTTGCTCAGTGAAATACGAAAGGGTTGGCTGCTATAACGACAACCATTCAGACCCAAGACCTTTACCACAACTCATCCTAACTGATCGAGACCCGACCGATAAGGTTTACAGTAATGTTACCATTGACTGGGGCAACTGGGATTCGTACATTGATGATCTGATTTGTCGATGTGCAAGAGTGACTCAAAATAAGCGATTTACATACTTTGGAGTCCAAAACTATGGTAAGCTTTGAAATAATTTTGTCCCTTTTTAAGGAAAAATAAACATTTAAGCATTGAAACGTCGTTCGTTCCCTTTTGTGCATAAAGATAAAATAGACGTCAATTGAGTATGGGTTAAGTCTCCACAGTTAGTTTCTCCCTAACCCGACCCTCCCTAGTCCAAATTATAATTACGTTTGCCCGTAATGAATGTTCTACTTTGTAGGCGAATGCTGGTCTGGATCAGAAGCAGCAGAGACATACAACAAAGATGGGGACTCAGCTAACTGTATTACTGACGGATACGAAGCCTGTAAGGCTTCCTCGACGGAATGTGTAGGCAAAGAGAAAACCAACTTTGTTTACAAAGTACCCTTCAGTTAGAAACAAACTCAGTCAAAAAGAGACATTAAAGATATGAATAGCAAACGATTTGAATGATTTTAAATACACAAGTATCGAGGTGCATGTCCTTGCAATGTTGCAGCACCTTTGAGACTTTTGACCACGTATCTCGCCAGCCTAGTTTCGCGCCATGGCTTTTTAATACATTATCACATAAATGTAAAGTACATTTTCTGAAAGTTAAATAAACATAATTATTGTAAATGTATTCAGAATAATAATAATAATATATATCTTTTTTTCTCTCAAAAAGATCATATTTAAGAGTATCTTAACCGTATTTAAGATTATCCTTTTTCAAAACACCATATTTATGGGTATCCTTGATCATATTTAACGGTATCCTTTATTCACATGACCATATTTAAGAGTATCCTTTTTTCAGATGACCATATCTAAGAGTATCCTTTTTTCAGATGACCATACTTAAGAGTATCCTTTTTTCANGGTGATGTGCGCACGCGCTGCTAATGCGCTCGTCTCTCACCAATGCGACCCGCGTTCAAGTCCCGCCGGGCTCAGTGTCGTATGTCAGTAGAATTGTTTGTTGGTTCTCTCCTGTGCTTCGAGGGTTTTTCTCCAGGTTCTACACGGTTTTTCCTCCCTCCTCAAAAATCAACTTCCAATTTCTAATTCGATCTATCGGTTACCTTGTAATTGGGTCCTAGAACTGGAAGGCTTTCCGTCCACTTCAGAGTGTAAAGTTGGATAAATTTAAATTCAAATTAATGACAAGTAATTGTAATCGTACCTGATTCCATCCTTAAAGTGCGCAAGAAACTTCCTTGATTCGTGTTCTTGTACCTTGAAAGGTTGTATATCAAAAGGAAAATATTACAAGGGCGGATCCAGGGGGAGGGTCGGGGGGGTCGCGACCCCCCCTATCATTCCTGAGGTCAAATGTGGCTTCCTGTGGTAAAAATGCGACCGGGATTCCTTTGCCCACAACATTTTCCCCTGAGACCCCCCTTCAAGAAATCCCTGAATCCGCCCTTGTAAAGGTATCCTTATTTGATCAAATGACCATAGTTAAGGGTATTCTTGACCACATTTAATAGTATATTTTTTAAAGGTATCCTTTTTTCAAATGACCATATTTAAGGGTATCCTTGGCCATTTTCGGAAGTATCATCGGAATATTTGCTAGGCATGTATTAGGATTATTGTGGTTGATCATAGAGTAGATATCTCCTAACAAGTGACACGGCTCGTAAAAAAGATAAGGTGCCCCTTATACCACAATTTACTAATTTCTTGGTGTAAATGGAGTCACCGAGGCAAAACAAATATATATAGATAATTTAGTGTGAGTCAAGTATTCCAACGATTCCGATTGTATTTCCTATGGTATTGCTGACCACCTTGTTTAAGAATTGGAGAAATCTAAGGTTTGTCTGCAAAGTTAAGGACGATATAATTTTCTTCTCTTTTGCGGCTTGAGTTCATTTTGTATATGGATTTAATGGTAAGTCAAGTGTCGCCTTAATATATCTCGTTAATCTTCGCTCTTTATATTTTCACTCATGACTAAAGAAACACGTCAGCATAGTGCGCATGCATGCAGACTGAACTGAGCGATTCTAAGAAAAACACGTTACCCTTGTATGAGCATTTTTACCCAGCAATGAGCTATGAAATGATTTATTAAAAAAAGAGACTGGCGGATAAACGTTTAATATATTCTGTTATTGTGGAAAAACAAGTGAAAAACAACCTATTTCATGAACGTGTACAAAATTTGAGATAACTTTTTTTTAATTAGTGTATATTTGTAGTTCAACAGAAACTCGAATTAAGAAGCTAAATTACGGGTATATTTCAGCTTCTGAACTCTGTACACTTATGATAAAAAAGTCTAATTATTTCCACTAAATGAGTTTTGCTCGAATTATCAGGAGAATCCTATTATATTAAGGGATTAATGAAAGTCTATGAGATTATATTATATGATATTGATTCATAATTTTCCAATTAAACGTCAAATTCATTTTGTGTGGATTATTATCAGCCTTTATCACTTACTGTTTTAATGTAAAATGTATGATTTAATTGGCTGGTATTATAATCCTTCTAATCTACAGCCGAAACTCCTCAACCATTCATTGTCGACTCGAATTGAAAGCTCCCATACAGTTTACTTGTGAGACCAGAAAAGATATGTCTGTAACTGAATTTTACTTCGGGATTTTTGTAGCTTTGGTGCTGTTTTTCCAAGCAGTGGACTGTCGTACGTTTGCAAGAGGTAAGCCTTTCTATTTCATTACTGTTTTTTGGAGTTGCTTCTTGACAACTTTTCCAACTTTACTTTAAAACACATCAAAACTGTGCATGCCATCTAGAAGAAGAAGAAAACATTTCGAATCCAGAAAGACACCAAACACCCAGACTCTACCTACTTGTGTTAGTAAGTTATGGAATCGAAACTCGCCCGATACCGCCCTTTAGTTCCCACCATATACTTCTAACTTCAGAGCCAATTCTTAAGCTCTTGCATTTTGTAAATCAAAATGTGCATTATAAATTCAGCCGCGCGTTGTAATGTTTACATTATCATTCACAAACAAAAGAATGTTGTTTTTTTTGGCGCAAAAAAAGTTATGCCTACGATCTTAAGAGGGGTTTGCATTAAGGGTCACCTATGAGTTGCAAAATAWWTTTTTTTCAAATTTCTCAAAATTGGCATGAGTGAAGGCCTCCATGCACTGAATTCATCGCTATAAGTTTTAGTTCGATCAGAATTTTATTTCCGGCAAACGGCGCGAAAATGTGAAATTCGACGTCATTTCCGGTTTTCAAAGACCGTTTGTGTGCACTCCTAAAAGTGCTAAAAATCACTAGATTTCGTACATATTTTACCAAATAAATTTACCAGACTAAAAGTTGATATGATAGTGACTATTTAGAGCTATTTGTCTTTAAAGCAAGATACAAATTTAATATTTTATAGATTTTTCAATTATTTGTACGTTTTCACCAGGTTTTACGTGCATCATATTCAAAAATCTGTATCGCCACTGGTACATGGCCTAGCTCAAAGCTATTGCAC
>NW_022261872.1:26830-63316 GCF_009602425.1 Actinia tenebrosa
GGTGCATTGTTTTCACGGCTATTGTTATGCTGATTCACCTGAAACCGTGGCCCAGTGGAAAAAACGTGCAACTCAATGATGCATAGTCAAGCCGGTTGAGCGAAGTTTGTACCTGGATGGGTGACCAGAAACTTATGCCTAATAATAAAAATGATGTTTTTTTTCGTCTTAAATCTTAAGAACCTCGAAGAGAGTCGTTGTTGAAGGTTTTTTTTAACTTAGTCCCAATTGGTAAACGGTTTAACAAGCAACTAGTTTCTTATTTGCAACAACTTGTTTCTTTTTTTTCCAGGAACTCGTCTAATATCCACCAACTGTTTTCTTATTGGTAGCAGCTCGTCTAACTTGCTATGATGTTTATTTAACAACTTGATTTTTTCCCTTATTTATAACAGCAATCTTCTTTTTTAACACCTTCGACAATTATTTACATGTCTCTATCATTGCAATCTCACCGTTCGTTTTGCTATACGATGCAAAGGCACGGGTACCTTTCAAGATGGCGCAGGGAACTGTGAAAGGGACTATTGCTATCTATCTTATTCATGCACTTCTCATAAAAACCTCAAACAAAGAAATGATACGCTAGGGAATTACACTTGGGCTAAAATGAAAAAGAAAAATGCTAGAAGACGGGAACATTTTATATCATTTAAAGGGAAAAGGAAAGAAAATATAAGGTTAAAAGCATATTTAAGAATCAATAAAACAAAATTRTATTCGAACCAGATTAGAGCCAGCATAAAGCTAACTTTCGACTCTTCTTAAGAATCTCTTCAATATTTTATCATTTTACCTTAAAAAAGGGCAGGACCTAAATAGAACAACCTGTTATATCAATAACCTTTGACTTGAAATACACCTGCATAACATAATTGTATAACAGCTTGACCTCTGAACGTTATTGACCCAGACGAAATAAACAATGTATTTATTGCCGATTAAAATCAAAAATGCTGTTTCTTACGTCGAAATAGTGTGCTTCATTTTAAAACCACTCACAAGAATACAACGAAATACCTTTATTCCTAAGATTAGGAAGAGCAATCGCAACTTTTGAGGTTGGTTTTAGATCATGAATAATTCATTTTGCAATTGACAACAAGGCGTGTAAAACTCGATTTGTTTAGACTAAAAACACGCCCTTTTTAGTATGTATACCGCATTTGTCGTTTAGAAATGGCAATTGGGTATTGCTACAAAAATATTTCCGAATTATTGTATATATAGCCTGTTAAATTTCTAGTTTTTTGCTTTTTTAATCCGTTTGTTCGTTTTCATTTTTAATATGACGTAATGTGGATGYAATTTATTGACCTTGACGGTAAGCCACTTTCTCCTGCGAACCGGTTTATTTTTAACGCAATATTGACCAACCTCTTGATATTTTTGTTTTGGCACGCGCCTCTCATGTTCGAGTGGTCTGAGAGTAACTATGAACATTGTGAGGCTTATTCTAAGTGTATGTATACTATCAAGTACAACCCTTGCGAAAAAGAAACGCTCTCCAGGTAAGAAATAGGAGGGGGAAAATGTCGAACATTTTCACTGCAATTTTATTTGCATCTTGAGGAGAACTAGAATGTTATTTTCTGAAAATAAAGGGTCCAAATATTCTTTTTACAGCTTTTTAATTTCTTTTAATCGGGTATATTTCTTACTCATTATATCATTTTACGTTTCTGAGTGTTTTAACTTCTCGAAGTCCATGGTGTATTATAATATAGCTAGATTATTACGCTTAACAAGCTAGAGTGTCACTCGGCTTCGCCTCGTGCCACTCTTTCGCTTGTTAATCGTTCTTTATATTTTCTCTCGTGCGTCTATATCGCCATGGGCGCGCGCTTTTATTTCGTCTAACTGATAAATCTTCCATAAATCAAAAATTTAAATTGTTCGATGGAAGAAACTCAAGACGTACTATATATAGCTGGAGAAGTGTTGGATGATTTCCCGTGAAAATTCAATGTCGAAAAGAACTCCTTAATTCATTATTACAATTAGTACAGATCCCTTCTCAGTAAATATTTTGATCAATTCAATGTAAATTAAAGGTGTTTTCTATGTATGGCAAAACCGAAGCTGCATACATGTACAATTTATCCATCATGCGTTTACATTTCCTTAACCTTTGAAATCTGTTACGTGGAACTACCTCAGCTCTGAGGTCATCTACTAGTAAGTCAGGGCGCGCTTCTCGCATCTTGAGAAATTGAAGATATGTTAGTTTGATTATTTTATAAGTTTTTGTGGGTCGAACGCAAAACAGGGGGGATGGATGTTACATTGCAAGGCTGGTATGGACTCTATGATTCTGTCAGGACACCAATCGATTAGTTTTGACTTTTGACCAGCATTGCATCTTGAAAAATTGGATTTATGTTAGCTTACGTATTTCATAAGTTGTTTTTTGTGGGTCGAACGAAAAACAGGGGGGAGGGAGGGGGGATAATGTTTGTTACATTAAAAGGCTGGTATGGAATCTTTGATTCTGTCAGGACACCAATTGATTAGTGTTGACTCTAGACCAGCTTGACACATTAATGGCAACATATTTAATGGAGTGGAATGGTTTGGAAATTCCATAGAATAAAGCATTGTTTTGCGTTTGAGGTTGAACCGTACCATCACGTGATACTGACCCTTCACAATGAACCAAAGCAAGTATGGCTGAAAACACTCATTTCCTTATTATTTTCATGTTTGAACAATTTGAAAGTAAAAACTTTTATCCGATGCCAACAAACCATGCGGATAAATATTTCCGCGCAGATACAGTTAAATTACCAGAGGATAAAAAAGAAAGCATGAAAAATGGCAATTTCCTTTTCGATGAACAATCAATAATATTATATAGGATTAATTAACAAATAATAACTAATTTTAAAACGATTTTTTAAGGGAAAAAATCTATATTCCCTAATTGTATGAAAAAAGTATTGAACCATATTTCCTTCTCTGTGCACGGTCATATCGTGATATAACGATGGATAAAGTCAAACAAAAACCTAGAACAATAGGTTTCCCAACCATTCCGCTCCATCAACTATGATTGCAAATGACACAAGTGAAAAACTAAACATGCTCTAAATCCGTATGCAAGTTAGTCTAAACATCTTCCTGCTATCGTAATGATATGTAAATATAACTTTCAAACATGCCTGATAAATTAATGGTTTCAATAATTTTGTAATAACTCTACAAAATGCCAAAACTTAATGTCCATCGGCTTGAAACTTAAGTCTAATTCTTTCATATTGTGTTTGTTAATACTGTATCTTGGTCTTWMAAAAGTATGTTTTGAAATGTTTTGTATAGTCGGAGAAAACAAAMATTTATTTTCTAACTCAAACCTTTCTAAATTCTTAGAAAAAGTGATGAAATGCACGCATGCGCAAACGTTTTTTCTATTATCATGGCAAGTACTACCAGCTAAGGTTTTTATTCACATGTCTTAATGGAATAAAATAACTGAGCGCCGTGCTATAATATTAAAATTAAAATGCTGTAGAACGATAGTGAGATGAGTATTTGTGTTTTTCAGAATCAGAATACTGGGTCGAGTACGAGCCGATCCCCCAAAAAGATCAAAGTAAGACTGACTCCAGAAGTGAGGTGTTGCCAAACCGTCAAGACGATGACAATGTAGTTTATAAGGATACTGGATATGTAGAAAATGCGTATCCACTTCCTTCCGCAATACCACAGAACCAAAATGCCGACCAACCAGTAACCAATGCTGTGATTGCTCAAACTTCACCAAATGAACCAGGTATGTTTATATAATACATTATTAGAACTTTTTTATAAAATTGAACGATAAAAACATGTCAAAAATGTGACGACGTTTCGACGTTGCACAACGTCATCAAGTTAAAACTTAACTAGAAAAGTAAAATATGTATAGAAATAATAACAATAGATATAAAAATAGATATATAATAACATAATTAGACAAACAAGTTTGGCACGTATGGAATCTGATTGTACATTCAAACTAAGTTTGAGTTGTTTGATCAGCAACATCTCATTAATGAGACAGTCAAATCTGTCTTTGTACTTTTTCAAAACTTTGAATTTGCTGTCTCTAGCCTGGAAATGTATAACTCTTAGTATCAGCTCTATACCCATAGAGCCTTTAGTTAAATGTCTTAGTCTATATGATTCAGATTTAGATTCAGAAAGGGAGCGAGCAAGCAAGCATGTGGCGACCTTGATTAACTTATTAGACGTCAATGTCTGCCTATTGCGTAATGTAAATTAGCCGAGTCGCCAGTTTTCGATTGCATTCTTTCAGGTCGACAGCATTTGGTTGTATGTGCTGTACCACCACTCAGAAGGCAGATAATGCGAATCAAATAATTCTATCCGCTTAATGAAATCAAGCAATCAAGGAAATATTGTTTTGACTTTTTTACACACTTTTACTCAATAGCGCAACAAGTATGCCATCGTGCGCTCGATCTTGGAATCATACTAGACTCTTCCTACACGATTGAGGGTGCTGCCTGGCAAGAAGAAAAGAAAACAGTCCAATCATTGATCGACAAATTAGACGTCAATGAAAACGGAGTGCACGTTGCTGTGATGGTTTTTAGTACAGAGGTCGAAATAGCGGTCCCTTTTAACGGCTACAAAGATGCCCTAGAATTGAAGCAGGACATTGAAGATGTTGACTTTATGAACGGGTGGTCAAGAACTGACTTAGCTCTTATGTCTGCCAAGCACCAGCTGTTTAGTCCCAATGGCGGGTCGAGAGAGGGGATTCCTAAGGCATTGATTGTTCTCTCAGATGGACTAACAGATGGTAAGTTTAAGACTGTTCTAGTGAGTCATTGATCCACCTTATTCGTTTTGTATTGCCGGTTGTCTTGCGAGAGAGATTGCAGACTAGTTTAAATTTGTTAGCAAAGATAAGTGAATAAGATTATATATGGAATTTTTGTTTTTCCGGGTACAAAATCTTTCTAGCAAAAGATTTGAAGAATTTTACTGTTTATGTTTTTAAAAATTGTCCACTAGTTTACAAGAAGATATAACTAGCTAAAAACTAATTTACAAACGTGTTTAATTTGGAAGACTGAAAAAGGTTACATGATTTGAAAAGTGTATAAAGTCTACAAGATATATAATACTCTTTAAAAACATTCAGTGCATGTGCCGTTATACACCAAATACAGTGTCTGGGCTATCCATCTTATTTTAGGCGAGTCTTTGCCCAATCGTTCAACCAATTGGACCGAACGGCTAGTACCAGTGGTAGATGAACTTAGAAGGGATGGCATCAATACTTTCTGCATTGGAATAGGAAAGGCTCTTACAACAGAATTGAGTGTAATAGCGTCGGACAAAAATAGCGTTTTCCGTCCAACTGATCTGGAAATACTTGTTTCAAAGCTGAACGCAATTAGCAAGCAGCAATGTTATAACGGTAAGATTGGAAATATTATTGGATAACAATTATATATTAATCTGAAAATATGAATGACCAAAACGTATCGTCGGCTTTCACACAACACGAGACTTTAAATTGTTCCTTTTAAAATGGTTTGCTAAATATGGAAATAACGTAGAATGATGATGCCGATGCACTGGTGATCCAGATGGTGACGACGATGATGATGTTGATGATCATGATGGTGATGGTGACGATGATGATGACCATGGTGAGGAAGATGTGATGATGATGATGATGTTGATGGTTATGATGGTGATGATGACCATGGTGAGGAAGATGTGATGACGATGATGATGCCGATGCACTGATGATCCAGATGGTGACCACGATGATGATGTTGATGATCATGATGGTGATGATGACGACGATGATGATGTTGATGATCATGATGGTGATGATGACCATGGTGAGGCCAGAAGATGTGATGATGATGATGATGTTGATGATGCCAGTGGTGGCGATAATGATGATGATTATGTTGATGATCATGATGGTAATGATGACGAGGACGATGACGATGACGATATGATGATGATGGCGACGATGATGATGTTGATGATGACAGTGGTGGTGATAATGATGATGATGACTATGACTATGACGTTTGATGATAATGATGATGATGATGAAGATTATGCTGGTGATGATGCTGGTGATGATGCTGGTGATGATGCTGGTGATGAAATGATAAAGAGGGGGGAGGAAGAGGAGGACCTTCATTATTTCTTTCGATTAAAACCGGATTATTTCTTTCTTTTTAACATTTTTTGTCTTCTGTYGTTTGTTTAGAGAAAAATATTCCATATCCTCCTCAGTGTGCAGCAAACTGTGTTTTCCCATCCATATGCCTCCTTGCTGTCCAACCAACGTGCCTTCAACCAAACCAACAAACCGTCACGTGCATAATACCCGGCTCTTGTACATCTACAGCCATCACTACCGCTACAAGTACAGCAGTCTTGACCACAACCAGTACAGATATCCACACTAGTACAGATGTCACAACACTAGCAACAGTGGAAACACAAACCCAAACAACTACAAAAACGTCTACGCATACAACTACGGCCACTGACACGCTTACAGAGACGGCCGTTAGCACGAGTACTGATTATCACACGATAACTAAAACAGATACTGCTATCCAAACCCAGTATGTGACAGAAACCAGTACCCAAACAGCTACAAGTACCAAAGTCCATAAAACTACCGAAACACTCTCGACTACAGATATTGATACAATCACCAGTACTCATGTCACCACAGCAACGGAAACCGCCATCGCGACGTCAACAGCCATAGCAACCAGGTACGTCACATCGACTCTCTCGACAACCAGTCTAGATATTGATAGCAGCACCCATATCACTACATTAACTTCAACAGCGCTGGAAACATCAACCAAAACTCATGTTACCACGGCAACGGATACTTCTACGGCGGTTACTACGGCAACGCAGATGAAAACTTTGACTACAACGAGCACGGCTTTAACTACAAGTACTCACTTGAAGACTGATGTCAGTACGAAGGTGCTCACAGATACTCGTACACTCACCACAACACAGACCAAACTTGAAAGTAGCACCCATGTAACTACGAGTACTGACTTCACCACGAGTACCCTGTATGCAACTAACACGAAAACTGAAACAAATATAGCAGTCGTGACTTCAACGGCTCTTGCAGTTAGTACAAAGGTTCTAACCACCACGTCTACGGATTTGGCAAGTTCTACACATGTCACAACTGCCACGAGTACGGAGGTCCATACCAGCACAGCTATAGACACAAAGACGCTGACAACTGTAAGCACCGATGTTTCAACAAGTACGCATTTCACAACCAAGACTAGCATGGCCGTTGCCACTAAGACTTCGACAGCAGTGGTGTCTGTCACCGATACACAGACCGAGTTCACAACTGTGACAAGCACTTATATAGATACACAGATCAAAACTGCAACAAGTACCAAGRTTGATACAAGCACCACAACAGACACTCAAACCTTAACCACTGTCAGTACTGATGTCTCAACTAGTACGCATGTCACAACACACACATCCACTGCTGTGGTATCTTTGACGGACACAAAGACTAAGGTCGAGACTGTAACGAGCACAGATGTTGATACCTCAACCTCTACTCACATTACCACGGCAACTATCACCGCTACTAGAACAAGTACAGCTGTTGCTACCAGTACAGCTGTCACCACATCGATAGATACTTCTACAGAAACTAAACTCCTMACCACAGTGAAAACGACAACGGAAAGTTTGACCCAGACAGCGACGACGACGTCCACGGTAATGAGTACGAGCGTAGTGACAAGCTGCAGTTCTAACTGTCCAAGCGCCAGTAAGTATGAGATAATTAAGTGCATCACAATGATTATGCATCCCAGTCACGAAGCAACCGAGATTCCATGGTTAAGAAAATAAACTAGCTTTTTTGGCCATTTTCCAATCAAGAGGTTTTGCTTTGAAAAAAGCTAAGTCCATCAGTTTTCTCCGTCTATAAACCAAACTCGAACGTATCCATTCTCTGGCTAAAGATTTAATAGAAACTTAGTGGTTTGAGTGTGACATCATGATTGTGTTATCGTGTTATTCACTTATTTTTGTTTCAGCTCCAACGCCGTCATTGACGTCAGCACCGCCTTCTCCGACTACTTCCATCAAGCCAACAACTCTCCCTGCTGTACCAGGTGGGCACATAACATACTTCAACTCTTACTTTAAAATGTATGTTTGAGGAAATAAAATAAAAGTCAAGTAAAGAGGAAGAGAAAAAAGAAAAGAAGAAAAAAGCAATTGAGTTACTAATTTTCTAAAGAGATGGTACGGGAAAGGTCCCTGTCCAGCATTCACATGATTAAGATAGCTATTTGTTTTTAGTGTTAACCTCTGACACTAAATCATGTATTTTTGCTTGCTTTATTGCAATCCAGGTTGCGGAAGAGAGATTGATGTTGGCATCCTTCTCCATGACTCTGAAAACATCCCAGCACAGTCGTACACAACACTGAAAAACTTTGTTGCACAGTTTGTCTCAAAATTTTCAGTCTCCTCATACGGAGCTCACTTTGGTTTTATCTCTTTTGATCACGAGTCAAGAGTAGATTTCAAGTTCTCTGATGCCGACTATTACAACAGTGACAAACTACAAGAGAAAATAAAGGGCTTGTATCAAATGGGCCAGGGCAGTAGAATAGACATGGCAATTGAAAAGGCAAATGAGATATTATTTTCGTCATCTGGGGGTTACCGTATAAATATGCCAAAAGTTTTAATTGTTTTTACTGAAGAAAGGACAGGCGAAGGAAGTAAACCTTATGCTCAAGTCATTGCCCCACTTATTGTAAGTATACCAATTTTTATTTTAATAGTCTGACAATTATTCTACTAGCAAAAAATAAAAATAAAATCAATCAGACAGACAAAAATTAAACAAACAAAAATGGTAATAATAGACACTATTAAACTTTCCAACCGTTCAAACTACCAAATGTTATCAATGCCGCACGGGACAATGTGGGCTGTTCTAAGCCAGGGCACGGCTAACTCACAGATAAAACCATGAAACAACTTCTGGGCTGAGATCTAAGGTCAGGATATAGCTAACTCAAGATATAAGGCAGAAAGGCCGGCCTATACAGTTCAAGATGGAAATTAAACTTTTGAAAGCTTCTGAAAACGCTGGATTAAGGGAGGATAGTTTTGCTTCGATGACGTTGAATTCATAACCAATAAATTGCCTTTGCTGATTGACAGGCCAAAGGAGTACAAATCATTGCTGTTGGCATAACTGACAAAGTGAGTCGCAGCGAACTTAAAGAAATCGCAAACGGCGACGAACGCAATGTCTTCATGGTACACAGATTTGATGAATTGACAAGCATTATGAAGGATCTAGTACAGAAGACATGTGATATATGTAAGTTGTCGATTTTCCCTGATTAGGGTTAAAGTTATGGTTTAAGGTAAGCCTTGAATAKACTTACATTATATCACTTGAACAAGTCTAAATAATCACGTCAGAGATTTGAAAGAAACTCTAGGTTATGCCTCTATTATTATATGATATTAAAAACTTATAGGGACTACTGAACACTGTGATTGGCTGAAGTCAGTGTGATGTTGATTCCTCTCTTTCCTGTATGGTTTGTGATTACTAGAATTTGTGAAAAGTGGTTCATTTAGTAGAGTGTCTGTACTGGAAAGGAGGGCGCGAAAAAACCCCGTTAAATGTAAATATTCAATGTAAATATATATAAATAATTTGAATAATTAAAAAATTATTTTGCTTCCTTTCAGCTGACCCAGAGCCGAATAAACCGCCTGAAAGCCGTTAGTAAAGCTTTTAACAGTAAATAGATAGATCAGCGTCATCATCATTGTCATCAATATTATCGCCATCATCATCATAATCATCATTGTCATCATCATCATCATCATCAACATCATCATCATCATTATCATCATCATCATCATATCATTATCATCATCATCATCATCACCATCATCATCATCATCATCATCATCAACATCATCATCATCATTATCATCAACATCTTCATCATCCTGATCATCATCATCATCATCATCGATTCCTTTTTCTTCTTCTTTCTTTCTTCCTTTCTTCTTCATCATGATTATCACCACCATCCCTATCATTATAAGCATAAATGTCAATTTAGAAAAAGCATATATAAAATTGTAAAAAAAAACTACATCAAAGCATAAAATAGCACGATATTATATAAAAAATAAGCAAGCATTTTTTTCCTAAAAAAAATAAGCATATGCTGCAATAATATATGAAGTAAGCTGCATGCGAGTACAGAAGCAGTTAATGAAGATTTAAATGGCGAAACTGAATGAGAAAAGTAATAAATCTTGCTTTAGAACTTGATCTCTTCTTGTTTGAACTATTGTCAAGTTCTAATTAAAGGTTCAAACGCTAGGACGAGGGTTTGCTTTGAGATTCAAGACCGAAGGCCGCAGGCACTCTGTGAATTCCTATACAACTCGAGCACGTGTGTTTTGACTGGTTAAAAAACAACAACAACAACCAAGCCCTATTTTTAATGTTTGATGGAGGGTTTGAATTTTGACGGAAAACCTGTCCCGGGCTTTGAATTCAGCGCCGGTCTTCCCTGTTAGTGTCAATGCTGAATTCAAAATCCGGGACAGGTTTCCATCGAAATTCAAACCCTCCATCAAACATTAAAAATAGGGTCCTTGCCCTAAACCCGTGAAACAAATAATACTAATTTTTAGTACTAAATAGTGATAATGAAGCAAAAGGAAACAAAGGATTCTGTATGAATTACTACTAATTAGTACTAAATATTATTCACGGGTTTAGTGCGTGCACTCTAGGGGTTGGTTGGTTTCTAAAGAGTGGAAAGAAACGCGTTACCAAGGAGGACCCACGAGGTTTACTTTTTGCGTTTTAATTGCAATGTTTTAATCCTGCGCACTTATGCACGGCATTATTTTTGAAATCATATTTCAATTTTGTGAGCCGGAACGAAATACCTAAGAAAAAGTGCTTGGAACTTAGTGCTACTAATAACTAATCATTTGTATGTCTGAAATGCTTCAGTTGTTTGTGACGTCGAATACAAGAAGCTTGGCTGCTACAACGAACATTCTTCATATCCAATGATGCCAGAACGATTACTTAGTAATACCCCGGATTGGTCAGATTTCGCATCCTGGTTACAGAAGTTTGTCTGCCAGTGCGCCGAGAAAGCCAAGCAAAAGAAGTACTCAGTGTTTGGTGTACGAGATACAGGTTAATATTTTTGGATTTCATTCAATCGCTTGATATTTAGGTTAGATTATTGATGGATTGCAAGCATTCCCAAGAGAGTTAAAAGACAAAAACATGGCGGCCATTGTGGTACCGTTAACAATGGATGCTAATGAGAAATCTTTTGTTAAATGGTACCAACATAGCCGCATGACGTAACGTGCAAACGAAGAATAAGTGCTTATATAGATGATGCGTAATCGATCGAAGCAAGCAGAATAAAGGAGACGAATAAATGAGATAGACAAGTAAATATAATTACAAACGGCGCCGACGGACAGACAGACGGACAAAGAGGAAGAGAAATGAAGGGTCGATTGTTGAATCAGTAATGATGTAAAAGTTCAATATGTTAAATTACTTAGTTTCTAGTAATGGTATTTTACCTTGATTTAACAGTAATGTAATGCCTGCAAATTTACTCATGTAAATTTTCTTCTTGCTTTCTGATTGGTCGAGAGCCGTGGTAAATAAGAGGACCTACCAACAAATTACATCAACATATTAGGAATCGCTCGCACACGAAGCCAGCATGCACTAGCCACCATTTTTTTCTTTCAAATTTGGCTACGCCTCGTGAGTGCTTTACACTTAAGCAACGGTTGAAGTCATATAGTGGTAAATAAGGAGACATGGCACGCTAAACCTTCGTCGGAAATTTTTTTAAATGTACTTATTTCTTTAATTGAAATTCTCATGATCATTATTAYTATTGTCATCATTGTCATCATTCTTTTGCTTGACTTGCTTTCCTCTGCCCTTGTTTTGCTTTAGTTTGTTGTATATCCTATAAATTTTTCAGACACACATTTAATGCCTTTTTATTTCAGGCGAATGCTTCTCGGGGTCAGAGTCAGCGGATGTATATATGGAATATGGAGAAAGTGCAAACTGTGTCGATGGACATTTTGAAAAGTGCAAAAATGAAAACAAAAACGAATGCTGTGGTGAAAAGAACACGAATCATGTGTATGGAGTTATAATAGAAAGTAAGTGATGACATAAAATTATAGTAATTATAAAACAAAAAACAAAAAAAAAAGAAGAAGAAAAAAAAAAAAAAGAAAAAAAAAGAAGTAAAGCGCAAGCATGGTAATGTGCCGTTGTTGTACAATGTATTTTTGTTGTTGTTCGTCTAATTATATATTATTTTACTCATATACTCGCGTTTATTATTTTTATGCTAATATTTCTAACGGATTTGTCGCGTAAAATTAGAAATTTGTAAGTTACGTTATTTCTCGAAGTATTCACCAGAATCAAATATGAAATAATAATAATAATAATAATAATAATAATAATAGTAATAATAAAAAGATGTAGGACAAATCCTTCTAAATACTAGATTGTTTTTGCTAAGTCTAATCTACACTCACTCTATCTATTTGTTTTTCTACTAAAGCCAAGCCAACACCAGCACGTAAGTTACATGAACTTAGTTAATTGTACATTTTATCGAACCCCTCAAGTACAGTTACGTAAGCCCCCCCCCGCGTCCTCAAATAAGACTCCTCTTCTGTTTAGCTGAGAATTTCAACAAATGTATTAAATAGTGGAAAAACATTACAATAGGCAACGACCTGCCGTACTGTTGTTGCCAAGAAGCATCTCAATAGTTTAGGGGCCATGGAGCATTTCAATAGTAAATGTTCAATAATGAAATTCCCCAATCCAACGCAGGTATTTTCAGCACGGTTTTATTAAACTAATTTGACAATTGTTATTTTTTTATTTCATATTTTCTTTGGTCCCATAGCGACAACACCAACACCCAAACGTAAGTACATTTGCATATCGTCCATTTATTTCGGATGGTTTTAACGGCCGCCATCTTGGCCTCACAATCTCCTCCCTGTGGTCATTGTGGTCCTAGTAATAATGTTTTATTTTAATCCTATAGCCGAGCCTTGCAAAGCTGTTGTTGATCTTGTCTTCGTCATGGATGGATCTGGTTCAATCGAGCACTTTGGTGCTGGTAACTTTAACCGATGCAAAAAGTTTGCCAAGGACATGGCCAATAACTTTGAGGTTTCTAAGAGCGGCACGCATGTTGGATTAGTTCTGTTCTCGAATTCAGCATCGGTTATATTTGCGCTTGATAAATATTATGACATTGCAAGTATTGAGAAAGCAATAGATGGTATAGTTTACCCTGAACGTGGTACTTATATTGGAAATGCATTAGATGTGACTAAAAAAGAAGTCATCGACGTAAGTGCACGTTCTAATGTACATCGTATCGTCATTGTCATGACTGACGGAGAGTCGAACGATGACGTTACAGGTCCTTCCAAAGCCTTAAAGGGTGCTGGCAATTCTTTGTATGTACTGGGAATAGGCAGTAGTTTTGATATTATCGAGCTTAATAAGATAGCGTCGGATCCTGACCAGGAATATGTTTTTACAAGTGGTTTTGATGAGCTGGATAAGGCTGTTAAGTCTATCAAGGAGAAAGCTTGTACAGGTGGGTATTAAGTAATAATCAGGAACGCATTTGGCTTTAATATACCTCAATTAATAGACCCTTTGCAGCACTTTGGAATGCAGCTCAGTCAGGAAGACAAAACAATAGGCTCCAATTCTCAGGAGATTGGAATCGTTTTGTTTTGTTCCTCAGATCGAGTTGCTTTGACGTCACATGTAAGGGGTATATAGTTTTTTCATTTCAACATTGTCATTCCCTCAAGAATAAGATTATTTGTCTGTGTAGTATTCATATCTATAAACAACCATAAGACAAAGAACTAATACTCTTGGTCTAAAAAGCATGGGCGAATTATTAGCAAATTCCAGCACTGAACAGCAAACTGATTCTTCCCTAGTATAATAATGTTCGGTGCATTATAAAGGTAATAGGATTGCTCTTCAATAGTTTTCAAGATATAAAAAAAATTCTGAATCCTATAGCTCAAATTGTAATAAATTTAACGGTTTTCATAACTTTCCAGAGGCATCCAAACCATTGCCCACTCCACAAGTAATAACACCAGATGGTGAGTAATAGTCATCTTAGAAATCACGACAAATTCATCTTAAATAGTGTGACTCATAAATCCGGTTTCATAAACTTTTTGCAAGTTTTGTCCTCTCTTTCAAGACAAAAAAACTATAGCAACAATAACAAAACAACAACAATAACGACAACAATAACAAACAAACAAACAAAAAACAAACAAAAAACAAACAAACAAACAAACAAAAACAAAAAAACAAAAACAAAAAGAAGCAAAAATGTAAGCTAAGTTATACATTTTTACATGCCTTCATAATATGGTGATAACATTCCTATCGTGAAAACTTCGGGGTTACGTTTTTGTCACTGTTTTTATTTTCTATTATTAAATCCTTCCTATAGGCTATTGATTGAAAATAATATTAATTTTGATCACTTAGTGTATTTGTACCTAATGGCTCTGCATATTAAGGGTTTAGAATCAGTAGAAAGAAACCAAGTGTCCCCATTATAAAATTGCATGCCTTTGTACGCAATTAAATGTTACTTGTAATTTGTTATGGAAAAACACATATATTATAAATAGGATATACAATACATAAAAAATATTTGAGATAAAATAAACGAGTGAATCCTAAGCACCATTAAGGACATTTTTTTCTTCTTCCCAGCCAAATTCACACGAACGCCCCCATCCATCGTCTACATTAGAATTGGAATGACAGTTCGATTTGTATGGGAATATCAAGTTAGCAATAGAAACTCAGTCTTTGCAAGATATTCTCCTATTTGGTATTATTACTATTCAAACGGCGCCTCAGTGGAGCTTGCTTCAGAAGACAAGAATACTGATTGGCAATGGAGCGTGTCATCTACTTGTCCAGCATCGTACAGAGATCGCATAAGTAAAGAAGGACAAGCAACGCTGGTTATAAGGAGTGTGACGGTATCTGATGGTGGTTATTATGGATGCAGCTTGGCGATGGTGTCTGGAACACCTGTGCTGTCTCAAGTGCAGCTGGTCTTGTTAGGTAAGTGGAAAAATGTAACAAATAATATTATATAGCTTATATATAGTACGCACTTTATGACATGCCAAGAATTGTGCTTTTATAAGCGTAAATCAGCGATCTAAAACTGATTGTTCTTTCCGAGCTTTATAAAGTAACTAGAGACTTAAGAAACGCCTAAAACAACCTAAGAAGCGTAAGAAGCACTCGTATATGGTTCGTTAATTGTAAGAAAGAAAAATTGTTCATGCTATTTTCAGCTATAAAGCATACATGGATTAGCAGAACATTTTAGAAGATTTTAGACCAACTATTCAACGCATATCCAAATATCAAATGGTTACTTTTGGTCTTATGCAATCATTATTTCCATTTACCACCCAATAGATGCGCGATTTACGAGAACACCGTCTCAAGTGGTTTATGCGTACGTCGGAGAAACTGTACGTCTAGAGTGGCTGTACTCAATCGATGGTGGACGAGACAACGCCTTCGGAAGCTATTCTCCTACTTGGAATCTCTACTATTCTAATGGCGAATATGCACAGCTTGCTTTTGAAGATAAAAGCAGTGGATGGAAATGGAGCATATCTGAAAGCTGTCCTGCTTCGTTGAGAGGAYGGCTGACTAAAGAATCCGATGCAACGCTCGTTATCTCCGAGGTTACTCTTGCCGACAGTGGTACATATGGATGTAGTTTAGTAATGATATCAGGCCAGCCTGTAATATCCAAAGCACAGTTGATTGTTAGAGGTAGGCTACTCTATACATGCTTCATTGTGCTAGGTATCTAAAGGTTTGCTTACATGAGGCGCATCCAGGAGGGGAGGGGTTACAGGATTAGTTATGATAATGATATACAAAATACAAAGTACAGTTGATTGTTAAAGGTAAGTTATTCTATATATGCTCCGCCATGCTTGGTGTATCTAAAAGTTTGCTTACATGAGACGCAAAGGGAAAGGGAAAGGGAACCCGTGGAAAAATCGATGAAGTTATTTGGGACTAGCTTCCTCCTTTCTCCCATGCTAAGATATATTTTTCCACCAATTAAACTTATTTTTTATATTCTTTCATGATCACCATTCAAATGCTATCATTGATACAGAGAAACCAAAACCAGGTATGCAAATGTGATAGTTCCAACGGTAGTCATGTTGTATGGCAGGAACATTGTAATACAATAGATCCATTTATACAGGAAGAAATAAGGCATGTCTTACCTAAGACGCCCCCTAACTGAGACGCAAAATGATCCATTTATACGAAAAACTTAAATCGAGACGAACCTAATGACTAAAAAGAAGACGCATTGTTATCCATTATTTCAATTATGTTTGGCTCATGTGAAGTTCGACGGTTGACCTTAGCCTATGAATGGTCAATTTTGGTATAGGAAGTCTATAAACAGAGCTAGCCGTTATACTGCTCACGTGCTGATAATACAACATAATAATGTATTTTTCCTCATAGTTGTGTTTAAAGTGGAATTTACCAAAGTTCCGCCTCGAAAGGTTTACGTATATTCCGATGACGATATCAAACTTGAGTGGGAATACACTACAACTGGGGACAAGAACCAAGGTTTTGCGCGGTTCTCCCCAACCTGGAATATGTATAACTCACAAGGACAGGCTATAGAGCTCGCTGCTGAGGATAAGTACAATAACTGGAAATGGATGGTGTCCTCGACTTGTCCTGCGTCACTTAACGACCGATTAAAGAAGGAATCAAGCGCACATCTTATCATAAGTAAAATATCCTTTGCTGATAGTGGTACTTATGGGTGTAGTCTGGACCTGGCTTATGGGGATCCGTTGGTAGACAAAGTCGATGTGATTGTTACAGGTAGGGTGAACGTACGTACGGTATGTTAGAGCGTTKTCACGTTACGTCACAGCGGCCATGTTGATGTACCAAAAGAGTACGTTTTCTCTCCTCGGGGAAATTCACTCTGTGTTTTTGCAAAAAGTTTCTATTGTTTGGTGAACCAATATGGCCGCCTTTTCAAGTGATTGAAAACGCTCTTTTACTTTTTTCCTGTTTTTTTTCTGTGTGTGTGTCCCTGTCTGTCTGTCCTTCGTATATCTGCCTTTCTGTCTGTCTGTCTGTCTGTCCGTCCTTATATCTGCCTGCCTGCCTGCCTGTCAGTTTGCTTGTTATTCAAATTCTGCTTTCTTTTACTGAATATCTCGATTAATTATGATTTAATTTATTTTTCAATTTCAACTCTTCAGATCGGCCCAGTAAGCCGCCTCCAGCAGTGGGTATGCAGTTAGAGTCGTTTATACATCACATATTTATTATTTTTATTGATGTTACTTATACGGGTTTAAGCTGACATCTTTATGTATTTTAGTTACTCCACCTTGCAAGGCAGTCGTAGATCTGGTGTTCCTCATTGATGGATCCACTTCAATCGAGCAATTTGGAATGGGAAATTTCAAGCGTTGCCTGAATTTTGCCAAGACCATGGTTCGAAGCTTCGAGGTGTCTAGTCATGGAACCCACGTTGGTGTCGTAATGTTCACAAACACAGCCAAAGTAGAATTCACATTAACCAAGTATTCGAAAATAGCTGATATTGAGGACGCCATTGATTCTATCAAGTATACTGGTGGTGGTACATTTGCAGGCGAAGGGTTGAAGGCTGTGAAGAATAACGTCTTCGACGTAACAGGACGTTCGAGTGTTCCGCATGCGCTCATCGTAATGACCGATGGCCAGTCAATAGATGATATTACGACCCCTGCAACAGCTTTAAAAAATGATGGCACCTTGATCTACTGCTTGGGAATAGGGTCCGAGTATAACATGCAGCAGTTGAATACCATGGCGTCAGCACCGTCTTCTAGTCACGTGTTTGTTGCTGATTTTGACCAACTGGATACTGTTGTTGAAAGTATCAAACAGAAAGCCTGTTATGGTAATGTATAAAAACATCTCTAGGGAAAAGGCAGAAATGGAAAGGAAAKGGAAAGTCCATGTATATTTTGTTGGGAAACAATATACACCGAATCGAAATATAGCCACTAATTTGAATAACTATTGTTCTGTACTGACTAGCGACTGACTAGCCTTGTTTTCACGTGGAAACACAAAAGCGTTTTTACATGTATCAGAAGCTAATCATCAGCCGCTAGTCAGTGCAGAACTACTGTAATTCAAATTGGTCGCTATATTTCGAATCGTTGTATAAGGCGTGAAAAGATAATTCAGAAAGTTGGCTTGAGATGGAAGATATAGCACGAGATCGCAGTACGCCACATACCTTGCAATCTGAGATTTCACAAGATACAACRAAAATTATTCTATTCTGTGATATAAACCACCATTGTCTTTACTAAAAAAGGCGACTTCGTGAATGCATGCCATTACAAACAATGTTGTCGTCACTCAATGCATTTTTTTGCTATATATTTCATAATGGGAGGGCAGATTTTCTAACTTATTTTTCTTGTTCACGCTTGACATCTTTTTTTTGTATTAGATGCAAGCTTGGTGACCCCAACAGTAAAACCAGTAACTGAACAGCCTGGTAAGCCATACTTATAATACACTTCCTTGAAAATAGCAAAGGTCTAGCTTATTTTACAAAATTATCTCTCTAAGCAAATTATGGCATTAACATTTGAGTATTGGGTCAATAACCTTTTTACAGCAACTGCAAAGCCTGAAACAAAGTGCAAGACCACGGTGGACCTAGGTTTTTTGATTGATGGATCAACCTCCATAGAAACGGCTGGAGCTGGGAATTTTGAACTCTGTAAAGACTTTGTCAAACAGATGATTTCAAACTTTGATATCTCGCAGAGTGGAACCCACGTTGGGGTCGCGCAGTTCGCAAGCCGCGTTTTTGTGAACTTTACTTTTACAGAATATTACGATAAAGCAAGTATCGACAAAGCAATAGATGATATCCCGATTCTATATGGAGGGACTAACCTAGGAAAAGCTTTAGCGACGATCAGAACTGATCTTTTCGACAAAGGGTCACGAGGCAGTGTTCCTCGGATCTTGATTGTTATGTCAGATGGGGCATCTGAAGATGCCGTAGACGAGCCAGCTAAAGCTCTTCGGGATCAAGGGATAACCATCTTATGCTTGGGCATTGGAAACAAAATTAATAAGCAGCAACTGAACATCATAGCAACTGATCCTGATAGTGACCACGTGTTTACGTCTGGGTTTAACGAGCTGAGAAGCGTGGTTGGCTTGATTGAACAAAAGGCATGCCCAGGTATTTGAGTTTAAAATATACACTTTACAGTAATTCCATTGAACTGATAAAACCCGTGGTCCTCTTTTAACGTTTCTACGCCATTAACCCCCATTAACGTGGTCATCCGACCATGGTGAAGGCCTAACCAATTACAAAGAAAGCACCTTCTTAATTACAAAGAAAGCATCTTCATTATTTTGATAGCCAGCTGAGTGTTGGTCCGGCTGAGGCTTGAACGGCGACACCCCGCACAACCTTACCAGCTGAGCTAGCCGGTTGGTTTAGTTTTAATGGTGTGCATGCAACACTCACTTCAAGGAAACCCAAACGATACCCAAAGCCCACTTTATAAAACAGCCGGGCGAAAAATAGGGAAAGCTTTTTTTTTATTTGTTTAAAGTCTCTCACTTTTAACCTCATATATTACTATTGTGTTACACACCGCATTTTAGGATGATCCGCAATTGTGATAAGCTGCTGAGATCGCATATAGAAGAAAATGTTTTACATAACCAACAACATATAATGATGGGGCATAACATCAGTAGTCTTCAATTTGCTGGTTTTTCCTAATTGCAGATAACAGCGCTTCATCCAGTTCTTCCAATTGGCAGATGTCAGTTGGCGGATCTTCGTCGTACAGCTATAGCTACGGTACAATATGAATAAAACAGTCATTATTTTATTTGTGGCCAGCGGATAAATAAACCTGTGGCTCTCTTTTCATAAACGATCGAATTGGAATGAAGAAGTTCATTTTTGGTGGAAGAAGAATCAAAGAAGCGCAGAGTAAAACCCTCGAAGCACAGGAGAAAGCCAAAAAGAAATCTTTACTCACGCATAACACCGTCACATTTCAAGAGTTATATTTTAGGGAATTCATTTTATATATGGTTTTTAATCTTCAGGTTACTGTAGCGTTCGCTATAACAAACTAGGCTGCTATGTGGATGACCACAACGACCCAAGACCTCTTCCCACGCAACTCTTCACAGACAGAAATCCAGACTCGGATCTCTTTAGTGGAATAACGATGAACTTGGGAAAGTGGGATGAATATATGTCAGACGTTGTCTGTAGATGTGCTAAGAATGCAGAGAGTCGGGATTTTAAACTCTTCAGTATTCAAAACTTTGGTATGTGATAGAATAAGAATCAGGACGCTTTTGCGACGCTTTTGTAACGCTTTTGTGACGCTTTTGTGACGCTTTTGTACTTTACTTCTGAAACGGTTTTTGCTTTTCTCCCTGCATTATTTTTCTTTTCGTAAAAAGTATAAAAATAATTCAAAGGAAAAATGCTCACATTATTTTTACAATTCATAATTTTGTCTATTTATCCGTTTACTGAACTATACAATGAATCACTATAGCACCATTTCAAACCACTTTTAGATTCCCTGGAGAACCACATTTCTTTGTTAATTAACTTTGTGCACGAAARGACACGAAAATTGAGTAAATAATCTTCTTTTTTAGAGAGTGACTTAAAAAAAGGTAAGTTATTTAGCAAGAACTTGTGCACGAGATTTCACAAATGATAAAAATATCTGTGTTGAAAAAAAAAAAAAAAAAAAAAAAAAAAAAAACGCATTTGCTTATGTTCCCGTCCAGGAGAGTGTTGGTCAGGTATTGATGCTGAAAAGACATACAACAGAAATGGAGAATCAGAGTCTTGCATCTCCAACAAGATGGAAACATGTGACGCAGAAAATCAATTGCCATGTGTAGGAAACAAAACATCAAATTATGTTTATGAGATTGACTTTGGTAATGGCAAACAAGGTAATATTTAAAAGCTTACGCACCAAACATTATAATATACCATGCTTCTCAGAGCGTGTCGTAAACTAAAACTGTCAGCTTGTGGGAGAAATTAGAGAGCATGGGGACCTAACATAAAAAGACGGGTGGATGGATTGATGGATGGATGAATAATTATAAATGGATGGATAAAACAAATTAAAAATAACTTGATTGTAAAGGATATATTTGCGRTCCATAATGGCAATGATGCCATAGCAAGTAAATCACCCCAATAAGTATAAATATGTACAAGAGGATAAGGACCAGTTGTTTGTGCTACATGAGATGAAAAACTACTCGATATTCATATGTACCTATTCTGTGGTGCTTTGATTACAGCGGAGGCATGCTCCGTTACGTACGAGAAGGTTGGCTGCTTCAGAGACAACCACATTAGTCCCAGACCCTTCTCAGATCTCGTGACAACTGACTTGGATCCAAAGTCACCAGTGTACAGCGGTTCACCGGTGAACATGGGAGACTGGAACGCCTACCTTGCAGACGTGATTTGTCGCTGTGCACAGAATACACAGGAATATGAGAACGAATATTTTGGGATACAAAATCTTGGTAAGAATTGAATAATATCTTTATTAAGAAATAAAAATGGCTAAAATATGGTAAGGGATGAAAGTATAAACACAATCATCCATGTATACATGTGAGATAAGTTGATCAATACATTTATACTTCCCAGAAAACCGACAAACGTACATATTGACATAAAAAAAGACAGACACACACACACAGACAGACACAACAACACAAAAACTAACGAACGTACACTAAGGAGAGACAAGCACAAAAAAACTTACCGTCAGACAGACAGATAGGCAGAAAGACAGACAGTCAATAACAATCATCGCAATGTTATAAAGTACCCTTTGTAAAATGTCAGAACTTTAAAATACAAGAGAAAAGTATTGATATGTATTTATAAACCTTTACCTTTTTCCAGGCGAATGCTGGTCAGGCCCTGCTGCTGACCAAACATATGACTCGGATGGTCAGTCAGATCAATGCGTATCGAAAGACATGAAATTATGTGTCAATGACTCGCCAAACAACTGTGTTGGCCAAAGCAACACTAACTTCGTTTACAAGATTCAAAAAACTAAAATGGGAATTTTTGCAGGACCTGCTTGAAGAGTTGAATGTTGTTGTGATGTATAATTGAGACGATATATATATATATATAAATATGATAGTTTAATTGCAATGAAATGCTGTTGAGCTCAGTATTGATAACAATAACATTTATTTGTTCATTTGTCCCGTATACCTTAAAAAAACTAGACTAAACCTGTAAGTTGGAGAAAAATTTCGGTTCTGTACGCAAAACATTGCTTTATATATTGTCCGAAGAAATAACTATAATTAAGGCTGTACCCGTGTGCATTGACGTATGTATGAATGCTGGAGGGTAATTGCTATTGGCGCGTGCTGATTGGCTAAAAAGACGTATACAAGCGGGCATTCTTCGCAGACGTATGAAAAACTAGGATTCCCACGTTAAATTTTGCATTAGATCTTAGTTTTTGGTCATTCTTTCCCATCAAAACAACAATTGAATAATCGTGTAAATTACTTTAAACGAAACAAATTATACAGATTATAAAAAAATAATGATGAATGATGAAGAAAATAGTATATGTTTCCGAAAATTATACGAAAGTTGAGAACATTTGAAAAGCTCAATTGCAAGACAATACAGGAAGCCCGTTTTGTTTATTTTTATTATTTTTTTGACCTCCTGAATCATAAAAATTAAATAAAATAAGTCTATTTAAAATATTATTGCAATGGATGCATTTAAAATCTGTTGTCTGACTCCAGAATTTTATCCGAAATTTCTCGTGAAATTCAACGCGAATTTCCCTAGTCTGTCAGTCAGTGGATTTGACTAATAATATTTCATAAGACATTTCCCGAATTCTTTTGATGACCTCAATGGCTTTAAATCTTAGTTGAACTTGATATCTTCATATATCTTATTTTATCGAGGCCTACCTTGATATGGCGCCGTTATTTCATTGGTCACTGAAGTGAATTCAGGAAAGGTTGAAATACTTCTTTTCCGAGAGTCGCAAACGCTGTCAAACGTATTGCGTGCTCAGATTCGAAAAAAAGGAGATAATTTGGGAAGATTTTAAGTGGGTTATGAAAAACTCATACAAAACTTTGAAAATGTGGCTGCGTCTACACGGTACCGTGCAAATCTTAAACTGGTCAAAAATTTGACCTGTACCGCATACCATTTACGCCAAACCATCTCTTTAATTGTATGGCTAATAAATACGTTCAGTTTACACGAAACCGGATCCAAATTTGCACAGCTACTTTTACGGATTTTTGTTCAGATAGATCATTCCTGTGTGAATAGAATTCCTAACCGTAGATCCAATCCGTGACAGTGTTAACGCAGCCTATGTTAATAAAATAAATATACTTTGAAGTTCTTTTAGTTCGATTGCAGGATTAAAAACAGACGAATATATTTCAGGCAAAATCTTAGGTTTAACGTAAGATTTTTTAGAGAAAATTGTTTGCGCCTCTCGGAAATCGTCTATGTGTACGTACTTTGAAAAGTATTTATGAAGACAGTTTTTATGGCAATGAGATTGCTTAACACTCTAAGGCTAAATGTATGCAGTTATTTAGTTCAAATATATATAGACCACATAACTTGTAAGCGTTCTTGATGTCTAATATTAATTAGAAAAGAAATGTTTGATCAATTGGTTTAAAGTAAACATCTATTTTCTTCATTATACCGCTCATTTTCGTTTCGTTTCCAAAACCAAATAAACGTCTTTATTAATGCAGTTAATGGAAAGTTTGATTTTCTAGATGGAGCAAGAAAAATACAATAATAAAAGTGAATAAATGAATGAATGATAATTAACTAGCCACTGATATTCATAAGTCACAGCAAAACTGCAAAGAACGCGACATTCGTCGGTTTAGAGAAAGAAAGAGATAAAGATTTAGTAACGAAATAAATGACTTCATATGTGTTTTTTTTCCTTAGTCTTGGAGGAGGGCCGAGAATCACCAAGTCATAACAAATACCAGCAAAAACGATTGACTACGTACGTATTACGTGATCTTTGGCAATGAAAATAATACTCGCGACAGGTCGAGGCCATTGAAGTAACGAGGCCCTTTATCATATATTATAAAGATGTCTTCGACTATTTATATGTTTGGCCATTTTTGGGTTGTCTTGCTGGTTTTGCAGCTTAGTTTTGTGAGTCATTCTATATCAGCGCCATCTTTGAAAGGTAAGCTTTTTGTTTTGTTTACATTGGCATATATATAAGAAGGCACTTTAATTTAACGCATTGATGATATATAATTTGTATGCAACTTTTCACTTGACAATCATTTGGTTGAACATTTATATTTTTTAGTAACCGTAATAAAGTTAATAATACGACAAAATATTTTTTTAAAACAAAAATTAAAAATAATGAAAAAAAAAACAATAATGAAAAATAAATTTATGCCGATGTTTTTTTCATTGCGTTAGAAAATCGTTATCAATGCCTTTTCGATATGATATTCCGGATTTTATTCCATAAACATTTTTCATACAATCTTTGAATGATCATCCCTTTCACTATATTCAATAATATACCATGTTTTAAATTCATTCATAATTACAAAAACTTTCACTAATTTTCTATCAAGGGCACAAAAAAGAATGGATACCAGTTAGCCATGCTTCAACAGACAAGCAGGTAGTTTTCCCTTATACCGGTGGCGGAATAGTAACCAATGCTAGCCCAAACACGATGCAAAGTTATCATGGAAACCACGACAGGCAAACTAATCCTCTAACTATCACTAAACATGTATCTGATGCACAAGCCCCTGCAGCAGAACCCCCAGCTGCCCCAGCCCCAGCCGCAGGACCCCCTGCTGCCCCAGCCCCAGCCGCAGGACCCCCTGCTACCCCAGCCCCAGACGCCGGACCCCCTGCTACCCTAGCCCCAGCCGCAGGACCCCCTGCTACCCCAGCCCCAGCCGCAGAACCCCCTACTGCCCCAGCCCCAGCCGCAGGACCCCCTGCTGTGCCTTCCCCAGCCGCAGAACCCCCTGCTGCCCCAGCCCCTGCCGCAGAACCCCCTGCTGCGCCTTCTCCAGCCGCAGAACCACCTGCTGCGCCCTCCCCTGCTGCAGAACCCCCTGCTGACCCTGCCCCTGCAGCTGAACCATCTGCTGCCCCAGCCCCTGCCGCAAAACCCTCTGCTGCCCCAGCCCCTGCCCCTGCCGAAGGAGCCCCTACTGCACCAGCCCCTGCCAAAGGAGCCCCTGCTGAAGGAACATCTGCCAGCAATGTCAAAGGTAATTTGGTTCAACAGCATTGATTGATGGATTTATTGTTTTTATTAATTTTTATCTTAAYATCTTTGTGAATATATATATAACGTATATGCACATATATATTTATATAACATATATGCATATACATATACAGCAATTACTTTTGCAATATATCAGTGTGCTTAACGAATTTCTACTTTCCTGAAATAGTTTTATGTCATTGAAATTTGTCGTTTAAAACTTACATTGTATCAATTCTGCTTCTTGGTTTTAGAAAGTGGATGCCATTTGGCAATGGATCTTGTCCTCGTTCTCGACTCTTCGCACTCCAACTCTCCTGTTGGTTGGGCAGTATCAAAAAACGTAGCATCGGATCTGGTCAATCTTCTTGACATCTCTAAAGACGGAACCCACGTGGCTATTCTAAAATTTAGCACTAAAATCACAGCCTTCTATATGTTTGATTCAAATCCATCCAAACAGAAAACGATTGCACAGATTCAATCATTGGACTTTGACGACGAGTGGGCACGCCTCGATTTAGCACTTAAGTCAATAAACGACCACGTGTTTGCTTATTCGGCTGGGGCAAGGCCACAGGTACCCAAAGTTGTCGTTGTTTTCTCAGATGGAACACCTTCAGGTAAATTCAAAATTATGTCATGAGACGTAAGCAACAGAGACCAAAAAAAAAAAAATTAAAGCACTTTAAGATCAGATCATTTCTCATTGGATTTACGGCTTCACACAGCTATTAATTGCTGTAATTTTCAGTTGACCTAAAAGGTTGTATCGATAAAAACTTACGGAAGAGAGTTACCACTGCTTTTCTTACTACGCGGCGCTATAACCTAGCGTTTCGAGGGAGGTTCTCGCTTGGCTTTTGGACTTCAAAGAAGCCGCAATCGACATGTTTGATAATAATGATTGAAGGACGACTATTGTCAGCCTAGAAGTCTTGACTTCCGTATCGTATTCTGTATCGTAGGCGCAAAGCAATGGAATAGTTGGCATTTGGAAAATGAATCATTAGTATTATTATTAGTGGTAATCCATGAATCAATTAATATGCACAACAATTTTTCTCTTAGGACCAAGAAAACCAGACCGTACAACAGAATGGCCGAAGGTAATTGGAGTTCAACTTGACGCGTTACGTTCAAAGAACGTATTACTCTTTAGTGTTGCCACTGGTAGTAAACCAGGTTATGAAATACTGGAACTCGTCGCGGGCGATCGCGCCCGAGTTTTCACGATTAATAACATGAAGGCCTTAGGTGAAAGCCTTGGACGTGTGGCGAAAAAAGTTTGCCCAGGTCAGTAAAGGTTTATCCATTAAAAAAAAACAATTTTTTTTTTCTTGTTTGTGTTTATATTTTCTTACGATAGATCACTATTTTTTTGAGATGTAATAAGTATTTCACCCTTTCTTCCTTCCTTCCTTCCTTCCTTGCGTGCTCGCTTGTTCTGAATATGAACTTCATAGACCGTTTACGAATAAGTCAAATACCGCTGTGTTCCTTGAAGATTTTTCATACAGAGTTAACTTCTTTTCATTATCCAAATATTCACAAATAGGAACACTTTAAAATTCCACAGACCTTTATTTGAAGACATGGATATTCAAAATATTCCCTTACGAAATCGAGGCTAACCCGGAACAACAGAGTATACGAACTTGTAGTATTGCTTCCTTATTTCCAACTTACTTACATACTTGAAGACATGAATATTCAAAATATTCCCTTACGAAATCGAGGCTAACCCGGTACAACAGAGTATACGAACTTAGAGTATTGCTTCCTTATTTCCAACTTACTTTTATACCGGTGTAAAAACTATGAATCAAAGGTTTGATTATCTTTCTTCAATTTTAAAATGCAGCACCAACATCATCAACGACTACTCCTTCTTTGTCTGCAACACCAACACCGCCTGTATCCACAACAGCTTCATCATCAATATGTACAACAGCAGCAACAACCTGCGTTCCAAAACCTACCTGTTCTCCTTCTGCTTCTCCACCCTGTTTAAAAATATACCTTGTTCGCGTGTGTAACACCTACATAACTCCAACTCCATGTGAAACACCGAAAACAATTGCCCCACCGCCAAAACCTGTTGCTCCACCGCCAAAACCTGTTTCTCCACCGCCAAAACCTGTCGCCTATCCATGTCAACAACCTACTAATACAGGGTGCAATCTCCCGGTATATCCTCAAGCTAATGCCAATTACCCAAACTGTCAGCAATGCGGTTGAAGAAACGTGGCTAACCACATTAAAGTCGCTTGAAAGAAAAGGCCTTTCGCTAACCTTTTAAATTGCGACCAGGAAGCCAGTACAGGATCGGGTGCAATATTAGTCAGATATTAAAATATGATAGTCAATGATTTAATTACATATGTAAGACATTTTGCAACACAAATTATTGCCTGGTACGTATGTAATGTAGCTTACTTAAGAATAAAATATATAAAAAGTATGTAACAAAATGCATGAAAAAACAGACGAAGATAGTATTGGGCACAAAGAGCTTATACTGCTTATCCTTGTATTGTTGGCAATAACAACAGCATGATTATGTGACACGACATTTAACGCCAATAAATGATTTGAAAATATCAAAGCTTATATAAATTTTATTACTTAGCAATGCAGTTATTAGTACTAGTTATTATGATGAGCTAATATAGGCCATGTTATTGACTGGGTCCTGAAGGGGTAACATGGGAACTGGGATTGGCCGTTTTTTTTGGGTGGGAAAATTGGGTTTTATGTATTGGGAGTAGGATTTACAAACAAACAAAAACAAAAAACAAATAAAAATAAAAATATGGGAATCGGATTGAGATTTGGACAAAAAAAAAAAAAAAAAAAAAAAAAAAAAGAAAAGCATTTTGGCAATAAAAACACCTAAAGCCACCCAGGGCCCGAGTGTACAAAGGGGACGAGTGACCTAACTGACGGATAAATCTTATCAAGAGTATAATGTGATGATGCTATTTCCATTATAATTATCCCGACTAGATAATATTCATCTGTTGAATAGCGTTATACACCCTTAGTTCGACCCGGCTAGGTGAGTTTTAACAAAATATTTAGCTAGAACTTTAGAGATTTTTGATAGATACGATCAAAAAAGCAAGGTTTAGACATTGGCAAGTCAATACGGTTTTTATTTGGACTTTGGTTTGTTTTGTTTGAATGAGAAGATGAGACGTAAATGCTAATATGCTCCTTACTGTTTTCTTTCCTCGATGTTTACATCTTGAGCAGAATAATTGGAAACAGAGGGAATTTTTCAAAATTTATTAGTACACAAGATTATATTTCAAAGATGAAGAACTCGCTGAAAAGGGAATATTAAATGTGTTTAGATACACTTGAATTTTTCTGGCTGTCGGAAGTCAATGTGTAGATAAAAAATTTTTGTTTTTCACGAACAGTGTTAATCGCCTCCAGTGACATGCATCGCTTTGATATATTCGCATATTCGAGATTTCAATAAGTTTGAGAAGAACAGAATCCATTTTATTTCTATGTTATCACTTTATTTGTTTTTTTCATGGATTACTCAATCGTGGCATCAATTTCGAGAGCACTTCAGGGATGTCCAATGACATCATTGGTCAATTGCTTCTTTGTCTCAAACCCAAGATGGGCGTTCTACTACCAACAATGGATCAAATGAAAGGCAAGATCAAAATCTAAATCTAAATCTTACGTTATATATTTTGGAATTTTATAGGTAAAAAATTGCAACAGGCATTGAAAAATCGGGGCAAGCAACCATGATCGTAAACGAAATTATCTATTTCTTTGCTTCCAGACAAGCAATGATTTTTATTCTATTACTGTCAAGTTGCCTTTGTGTGACCGCAGAAAATGGTAGGTGACAAACCTGTTTATTATTCATTCAAACTAGAATTATAGGGCTTAGCAAATGCGTCGGTTGTTCTTGCGATATTATGAGTTTAAGCTAAAAACCTAAGATTAAAAATATCTAATAAAATTGTAGGAACACCATAACAAAAAGCAACATTTTATATTGTTTCTATTTAAAAGTTAGTTTTATGCTGGTTTTATCGAATATATTTGCTGGTTTTGCAATGTTTGTTGTTCAATTAGGTATTCCTCACTTATATGATTACTAAGACTGCCTCTGATTCTCACGGTATGAAGAATAACAGCTCTTTAAACATACGTATGAAACTAATGATATTATTTGAGCGCTAACACAAATCACTTCAAATTTACTAATTCATTCATATTATCAAGGCTATGGGTACGAAGTTGAAGTGCAACCTCTTAACGAAGCACCAGATACAGCGCAGCCATTCAAAGGAGTTCCAACCGGTAGATATACTTTCCTGGATGCGATAAAGACGCCACAAAATCCTGGAAATCAACCAGCCCTTGATAAGGGACGCACACCAGAAATGCGCCTTGGTTTAAACACAGTACATTCACAGAACCCGGGTAAAATAATAGCAAAAATACTAAAAATCCTATTGTTAATTTGCGGTTCTTTACTTAGTGCTTGTTTTAGTTGACGTAGTTTTTATTTTTATTTTTTATTTTGTGTGTTAATTGTTCTTAGTTTCTTTTTATTTCTCGATTTGTTTGTGTGTTTTTGTATATATATATATTCTTTGTTGTTGTTGTTGTTTTTTTCATTGTTTTTGTCTGGTTATTGGTGTTCATGGGTTATAAAAGCTTTATTTTTACATAGTTTAATCAGATAAATTTGCTTTATCTTCCTTTTTATCCTTTTATCTTTTTTTCCTTTTTTTGTGGTGGTTAAGTGTGTTTATTTCTTTTTTATTAATTTTATTACTGATTTTTTATAATTCTTGGTAACTTTGCTTTTGATTATGTTGTTCCTGTTGCGTTTCATCTGATCTTTTTTTCATTTCATTTTTCTTACGTCCGTCACCTCATTTTGTGTCATATTGTAAACAAATGAACCGTTTTATTCTAGACAATCAATACGTCATGGACCTCGTCCTGGTGCTCGATTCATCTTACTCCATAACATTATTTGGTTGGATGAAGATAAAAAACGCAGCCAAAAAGCTCATAGACAGTTTAAACATCTCGCCACAGGGAACCCATGTGGCTATCATGAAATACAGCACTGATGTTGAAACTTATTACATGTTTGACCCAAAAGCAAGCAAGGATAAACTGAAGCAATTGCTAGATAATCTACAGTTTGACGGTGAATGGTCTAGGCTGGACATAGCGATGCAGTCAGTTGACCGTCATGTGTTCGTTCCTATTGGCGGTGCCAGACTTGGGAAAGTCCCAAAAGCAGTTGTAATATTTTCGGATGGGAAATCCGATGGTAAGTCATTAACTCTCCCAAACGTATTTAGTGCCGGCCGCTGCCTTTTTTATCAACTTCATGACTACTGGAAAAAGAAGAATAAGAAAAAGCACTCATCAGAGAGATCAGTATTCCCTAGACAGCATGTTCAAGAATTTTTAACATGTATTACTAAAACTATTTGTTAAATTGGTGCTATTATCCTTTAGGTCCTACTGCACCTGAAGAAGAAATAGACTGGCAACAGAGACTTGTCGAACCACTGAATTCATTGAGAAACAAAAATGTGGATATCTTCAGTGTTGCTGCTGGTGTGCCAGATAAGGATGCATTAGAAGCTATTACTGGTAGTTCTGCACGCGTCTTTGACATAGATAGTGTTGATAACCTGGTGGCCGCTATTAAAGCTGAAAGCTTACAGATTACTCCTCCTCTTCCTCCTCTTCCTCCTGCTGCTGCTGCTGCTCCAACGACATCAGCAACGACACCACCAACACCAACAACGACACCTTTACCAACACCATCACCACAAGCAGCAGAAACAACAATATTATCGAATATAATTACATTGACAACACAAGAGACTTGTACTGCTATTGAAACTTTAACCCTGACGACATTAGTTGCATCCACACCAGTTACAACCGTAATAACGACAGAAACCCAAACGACTTTGTTAACGGCCACAGAGACTGCTTCGACCGTTGTCGAAACAGCTACACAAACAGATACAGTAACCGAGACCGTCACTGCAACTACTACGGAGCCGCTTACTTCAACAGCCAAGATTACCGCTACGTCTACTGTAGCGGCTACTGCGACAGCTACTAAGATGGTCACCTTGACAACAATGGTTGAAGTAACTTCTACTACCTATGCTAAAGCAGTAGCAAGTAAGTACAAACGCATTGCTACCAGCATCTGGTATATCCTTAGATATTATATTAGCCATTCAGAGGTAGATAAATAAACTGGGTCGGGTTGGCATTGGGTTGCATTGTGGAACAGTCATAAAGGACAAAATAGGCGTCATCTTAAAAAAATATGGATATAGATATAACTTTAAATTATTATATTATTTGTTTCAGCGCCCATTCCAATTACACTTGTGGGATCAGTTGAAAGGTAAGTAGCGAAAAGGATGAAATAAAACATGCCCCGACCAATGATGCATGCTGCATCATCGCAGTCGTTTTAGTCTCGTACCATTAATTACCCTACGGTCCACTTCTCTCCCCACGAACGTTTTGGAAAGAGAGGTGGACCGTAGGGGAATGGAACAAGACTAAAAAGGATGCAATGGAGACTAAAGCTACAGCCTTTTTCATTGAAAAATCAAACCTCCACATATTACTCATGCTGCATACGAGCATAAGAATAAGTAAAATTATCTCTCTGTCCATGTGATGAATGTTTATTAGCTGTTCTTGCCTTTAACTGGGAAACCTTAGGTTTTATGGCTCATATGCATCCAACATAGTGAAATGTGCTTCCAGCTACACCTTCGCTTTCTGGCAAACATAAACACTATAAGAATGTCGTAACCAATTGTATCTATATCTTCTAGTAATATTTTTCTTTATATTTTATTAGGAAGAAAAAAAAAAAGATTCCTCGCGCCAAGCGATGGTATGAAGACTACCTCCCTAAATTCGTCCACCGATGGATGGCGATCAAGGAATAGCTGCCTTAATCTTAAATATGATTGATTCCTTATAATATTTGAAAAAACAAATAAACAAACAAACAAACAAGACGAAACAAAAAAAAATCAGTCATAACAGTATTTCAAACCAAGTGCCCATTGGAATTAAATATCGGATTGTCGTTATAAGTGAAGTACCAAAACTGAAAAGTAATCAAAACGCTGCACTATAACAATAAATATAACTAATTAAACAATAGAAAATGACAGAATTAGCATATTTTAGCACTATTTAGTACTATTTAGGATGCACGCTTTTATTGTTTGTACTCTAGTAAGACAGGTACTTCTTCGTTACTTTGCCGTCCTCCTTCCAAGCTACTTCTCTATAACAAGGCCAGCTGGATCATTTTTTTTCCGGCGTATCTTGGATCTAAATGATAAAATCTTGTATCCGCTGGTTGCTCATATTTAGTGGTCTTTGTTACCTCGGGGATTGGTTTAAAAGAAACCGCCAGGATAGTCCCTATGTAAAAAAAAAAAAACTCTAATCATCGTTTCCATGGTTCCTGTTTTTAGCCTAATTAACACCATTATGAATAATTTACTGGCCAGTTGCCAAAGAGCAAAAAAGGGTTGTTGTTGAGTACTCTATAACCTCTATACAACGACCATTTGATAATTTCCGACGATGTCAGTTTAATAGAGGCTCTAAACTTTAAACCTGATATTAGTAATATCTAAAGAGGTTGAAGAAAGGTGTCTGGGCAACCTATTTTTTTCACTTTGGTTCCGTCGGCATGCAGCAAAACGTAACCATTTCTTGGTAGCAGCTTTGTCCTGATGAGAACAGTGATTCAGTGCTCGAGAATGAAAACCAAATTGCTGTATCTGATGACAATGACTTATAGCAAGAAGCTTTTCTGTAAAAGTCTCAAAAGAAAATTGGCATCCAAATTTAATTTCAAGACTTTTAATTGGACGCCCCTCAAAATGTTTTGACAAACCGCTTGTCTCTTTGTGAGTTACGAATTATGCTATAAATATAAATACGCCACGCATTGGTCATTGAAACCTCGATAATAAATGATAATAATAAAATGAAAAATTGAATAATTGAATAAAAAAGTTTTTCATTGAAGATAATTGTGCACGCTTTTAATTGATGATTAATTTTACTCAAAAAACGAAAGATAACCACAGATCCTTTCTAATAAAAATAATGAGAATCCTAATTTTCTCGATTTAATAAAAGTCATTTATAAAAAATAATATATAAATAAATATTGCTAAATATCTAAGGCTTGAGGAAACGGAAAATGAAAGAAATAAGAAGAATTAAGGAATAAAGAAAGAAAGAAAGAAAATCTGAACGCAAAAAAGTGAACGTATAAACCATTTGAATATTAATTCTTTGGAAGATGATCCAAGTTGAAAGTGTAAACTGACACTTTCGTTTCAATGTCAGTGCTTTTCCTCACGAGAAGACCTGCACCTCTTTATAAACATTACATAAGTGATACACTCAATTATCATATACCTTAGTATAGGTACTTTAGTATACATTTTTTCTTTCTTCCTCGTTTATATTCTTTCAATTTGTTGATGATATTTTTGAATAACAAAAAAAAAAAAAAAAATTTAATGAATGAGATTTAAGAAAAAAGCCAATCTAAAGTTGGCGACCAAACCTATATTCTTACATCATAGCCATCAAATACCTGCCCAGTATTCATTCAAACGAATGACCTATCGACGTGGGCGTGGCAATACCAACAATCAGTCAAATCAATCCACGTGAAAGTTCAGTAAGTTTACCTTACTTTTAAATCTTACGTTATGAGTGATATCCACCCAATCTGACATTAAAACACTTTGAAGAACATTTTACCCTGTTTGAAATAAGTTCCGGGTTTAAAATATTTTTTGTGATGGTCAAGTTAAGCATTTGCTCTTTCTGGATTCTGTTAATAGCAACATCTTCTTTCTTGTTTCTGGAAACAAGAGCAAAGGAAGGTATGTTTGATGGAAATAATTATCTGGAATTTTTGTTAGCGTTGAATATTATCGAGAAAGAAAATGCGACAAAACCCTAAATATAATTTGGACAAATTCGTATTCATAAAAAGGGTCAAAGCTTAGGCGCTTTTGAGGAGAGGTGACATATGTTTAATCAACAACAAACACAAATAAAGTGAAACAAGTACCACGGGATTTAAGCTTTTAGTGAGAACCAGAATATCTAAATCCATGAAAAAGGCTTGATTTGTTCCTTGAAAGCAAGACGTGGTACGTTAAATGGCAGACTTATCTCCAATGTAATTGGCTCATTTTTGCCCAAAATGTGACAAATAAAAATTGATTTGCTTTTTGTTTACTCTACAATATGTTAGATAAACAAGCCTTCATTCTGCAATCAGGAAGTACCTGTCAAACATTAGCATGGTGTTAAAACACACCTAATCTTATTTTTAACACTTTTAAATATATTTATTAACAAACCCATTGAAATACCAAAACTTAAACAAATTAAAAATATATATGGTCATTTTTTGTCATGTTATACTTTGGTCACAGTGAACATACATAATACTATTATAAAATGATTGAAAATGTGGACTGAAATCACATGAGTTATGCTTCCAATTAACAATTGATATTATTGATTCACAGGCATTGCGCACGAGCACAAAGACCATCCCGTGCAAAGGAATGCAGGAAAGAAAGAAATCCTACCAGCCTTCGAAGACCCCGAAGTAACTGTGACTGTAACCGAGACCCAGTATGTTACTATTACGGTACCTCCTGCTTCCAAATGCAACCTTACGACTACGCAAGTTCACACGCAATATTTGACGACGTTTTCTGAAGCATCAACAGTAACAGAAACTACGACAATTCAAACTATAGCTCTTGAAACGGCTACCACTATAAAGGTTACTCCTACTGATACAGAAACTACGACTTCAGTGTTGAGTACACAGACAACTACATTTTTAAAGGAGACGACGAACGTAGTGACGACTGCGAAGACTGAAGTTCTACTGACAGAAACATCGACAGTTGAATTGACGGTGACAACTCCCATCGCGGTTACAACCACTATTGTCGCCACCCAAAGTAAGTGTCAGTCATATATGTTTTCTCTCAGCTCTATTTCTTACTTACTTTTTTCTTCTTCTTCTTCTGGCTTTTATTTAGGTAAAAGCATATTCGCCAAACATGCCAAACCAAATGCAAGGCGCGTCTACATTATTGTTTATATCGTTCGCCTAGTTTTTGAAGCTCTTCCAATCTCTGGTGTAGCAAAAAGTTTTTGAAATTTGATAATTGGAATTCCTCAAATTGTCAAGATTTTCTTCACTTCACTCCATAGAAAATATGTTGAAATTGGATTACCAAAATTCACCTATAAAAAAAACACCATTTTGTCTGACAGATAAAATGGGCTATGCATAACATTGCATTGTTTCCGGCGCGCAGTGCATTGTGGTTGACTATAATTCTTAACGATTAAAGAAATTAATAGATCAAAATTGTTGTTTTCTCGATATATACATGTGTGTATATATATATATATATATACTATAGGCTAGAGGATAATATTTTTCAATTTGTTGCATTACAGCACCAACTCCTTTCGTCCTAGTAAAAAGTGCAGGAAAAAGGTAAGACACTGTTTTGATGGAAGAAAGATAGAGATAACGAAACGAATTTTTTTTTTTTTGTAATTTTAAAAAAACAAAACATAAGAAAAGAAAAGAAAACAAGAGAAGGAAAGAAAAAAGAAAGCGAATGAATAATATTAAGAAAAGAAAAGAAATGAAGAGAAAAGAAAAGAAAATGTTACAATTTCTTCCGAGCAAAGTATTTTTATATTTTTATTGAAGGAAGGAAGCTTCTTTATTTT
>NW_022261872.1:66536-78920 GCF_009602425.1 Actinia tenebrosa
ATGAGCGTAAACTGTTGGTGCCAACATGTAAGAGTATTTCATCTGGTTTTTTATTTATAAGTGGCTTGACGTGATATTTCATATCGGCAGTTGTAGAACCAGGAAATGTCCAAACTTTGACTTTTGAAGTCTTCGACATCTTGTGCCCTTGTAAGTATTTGATCATCGATTTTAGAACATGCATGTGTTGAATTTTAATTCATTGTTTCAAGGGATTCCGTAAAACACCGGTCTCAACGAGTTAGACGATCGTGGTACACGAAACTCATTCCAAACGTCGTAAAGAAATGGATAGGGATGAAAGAATGAAAGAACTGTTAAAGAATATCTAAATCTTAATAAAGAGCCTGTATTAAGCAGACGCCATTTGTTAAACGGACAGCAAAGTTTACAGCCCTGAAATTTTCTTTCCATATTTACTGTAAAACAAAGTAATCCTTTTCAGCGACTGGCTGACATCCTTTATTAAAGGACAACAGCCAATATGTTCGCTTAATAGAGAAGCCAGTAACCCTATAATTTTTTTTAATTTAAAGATGCTTTTAATATCCTATGTTATAAAAATTATTATCAAATAAATATTATTAAATGACATTAAAAGTTTAATACCCGATTAATAAAGTATAATAAAGCTAAATTTATAATCGATTTAAAAATGATAAAATATTGTACGAATGAATTAAAGCATTGTGATACGAATAAAAACGAAAAGGTTTTTTAATGGGATGTCATTTAAATTCTTAATTCCTGCATCAATTAAATACACGAAAAAGGAATTTGGGGACGACACTTGGGAAAATGGATTTAGGCTTAGGGCTTCCAGTGTAAATTTAACAAAATACTATTTGCAGTTACAAATTGCAGTTTCAAGATTTTGTTCTAAATTGATCGAATAACGATCGAGTTTCACCTCTGGAGTCTCGGGTTTGATTTCCAGACTATATTCCCCGATTCACAGAATCAGGTCGAATGGGCTTGTTAGGTCTCTAGATTTCCCTTGTTAGGGAAGTTTTTTCACACTTAAATCAAATCAATCTTTGAACTAGCTGTTCCTTGACTTTGATAAGCCCAGAGGCTGTTTCAGGCTAAACTTTTAAGATTAAAGATTGCAATACCACATCATAATCGGGATTTCCCAAACAACAGCTCTTAAATGTGTTATCGATATACGGTCCAGTAAAGCATTTGTACCATCATTAACAGCTGTCACGTGCTAAACTCCCTATAATTCACGTAAGGGATACCCCTGGTTCAAGTAAGGGCGCCGGTGTTCCTAAATCAGGTTAGCGGATACTCCTATATCGGATAAGGGAAACAATGCATCAGATACACTAGACTTTTTAACATTATATTTTCAACCGACTGCATGCGTTGCAGAGGTGCAAGGGATTAGCCGATAATTTCTTTTTTTTTGTTACGATATTTTGAATCAGTATCTGCTGCTATCCCATATCACCCATTTGATAGCACGATTACATCATAACTGAATACACTCTTTTTATTCCATACATGAAAAACTATATACATGGAATCCCTTTAAATAGAACGTATCACAGCGAAGTTCTCAGAACAATTGGAAAATTAATACTATAGTTACGTTATCATCGCGATCCTTACAAATGATTCATCGATATAGTTTTTCATCCTTAGCTTTTGTCCTTCCATGAACAAACGAACTAGTTTATGATTTTCGTCAAAAAAGAGCACTCATGAAGAAAAGGTATATCTATTGGATAATGTTTTTCACATTGCAAGATCTGAGATGTTACTATGCTCAACCAGATGACGGTAAGTATTAAAATATTCCTGTA
Source organism: Actinia tenebrosa (assembly GCF_009602425.1). Next base: position 68,348 of record NW_022261872.1, read on the forward strand.
TCTTGGTATGTGAAATAAGGTCTTGACCTTAATATATTATAGAAAATAGTCACGTTGCTTGTTAGATTTCAAGAAAATTCCATCGCATTCAATTCGATTCTTTCATAGTTTTTGTTTATTTGTCAATCGACTTAATTTGAATGATGCGTTAAGTACATGCAATATAAAATAGAAATATATAAAACATATATAGTTTTGGAACTTGAATTCAAAGCTGTACATTTTCGTCGATCGACTGCCCCTGGACTGAAATTTGAAATAAAATCGACTTAAACAAGTACTATATATTGGAATGTTCACAAACAAAACAATAAGTAGATTGTGCCAATTGCCATTCCTTATTAAAGTTTTTCCCCAAAACTAATCATACATTTTGATGAGTGGTATTTTTGGTTTTACTTTTATTCCAAGGGTATTATTACAGCGTAGAATATGAGCCACTTAATGATACACCAGAAGATGAAGGACGGTATTCTGGTGGCCGTGCTGGTGAGGTCAACAAGGATGCAGGTGGAGGTAAGTGGACAGATGAACCGGAACTCTCGCCGCATTGTAGCCAGTAGGTGGCTGGGGTGGAAAACGGTATCTGAAGTCATTAGAATTAAGTGAAGTCGAAAAAAAAGTAAAGGAAGAAAGTTAAAAACAAGTGGTTCAAAGGTAAAATTGAAGGGTTGGGAAAGTAGTAACAAACAATCTAAATAAAGGAATAAAATTAAAAATGGCGGAGGTATAAAATCATGATGGGAGGTATAGGATGACTTGATTGGTTATGCGAAAGAAACCGACAAACAGGCAGACAGACAATAAAGAATCATTTGAAAATAAATTGATTGATGGATGGGTTGATAGATGGATTGACGAACTAATATGAGAATGGATGGATGAATGCATGGATTAATAGCTGTGTGAATTAATGAGGTACTTCGCGATACCTTATATTGAGTACAGCTTGCTAAAAGGAGCACTAAGACAAACACGCTTCTTCATTCGTGATTTTGTTGGTTACTGTAAGAATTTAAGTAACTAAGGAATTCGCTAAAATGCTTCAAAGTACTCTCAATTGTAGGCATCAGCATCATTGATAGCATAATGTATTTATGTATAATTGACATTGTTGCCTTTTCTATGCTCAACAGAACACGAATGTCATCATGCGATGGACCTTGCTTTGTTGTTCGACTCTTCATATTCCATAACGACAGACGCATGGGTAAAGATGAAAGAAGCTGCTAAGAGGTTGACCGATGGGTTAGATATTTCTTCAGATGGTGCACACGTCTCTATCCTGGTATACAGTACTAATGTCGATGATTATTACATGTTCGATGAGAATGCTGACAAAGGAAAGATTTCGAAGTTGATTGAAGGACTGAAATACTACGGTGAATGGCCAAGACTTGACCGCGCACTTAGTGCTATTCCTCATCGTGTGTTTTCACCTTTTAATGGAGCAAGAAGTGATGTTCCAAAGGTGGTGGTTGTATTCACAGATGGAAAACTAGAAGGTAGGTATGATCAGTATTTTATCAAGTGTATCTCTATCAAGTACTTTTCATTAAAAAAATGACAATTAGTTTTACATCAGTTTAGTAATCACATCAGTATAGTAATTCTTTCTTTTTTGTAGGCCCTTCAACCAAGCTAGGGCAATCTGATTTGCTAAACTCCCTTGCTCGTTCTATCGAAAATCTACGCCGCAAAGATGTAATGCTATATGGTGTCGCTACCAGCGGGGTCACTAATAATCAAGTTTTTGATATGATTGCTGGAGATCAATCAAGAATAATGGACATAAATAACATGGAACAGCTCATCAATAAATTGCGAAATATCAGCATAGAGATTTGTAGAGGTATGTACTAAGGTCTTGTCTCATGGTAGCGAGTTTTAAGAAAGAGTTAACTTTTCACCACTGACATGATGTAGAAGATATAACTAACTAAAAACTAGTGTGAGCTGCGTCAGTAAGTTTTTTCATCTTTTCACGGTATATAATTTACCTTTTCATCATTACTGTGACATGGTGTAGAGTAAAAACAAATCAAAAACGCATTTCATTGACCAAGATGAAAAATCAAAAAGCCTGTTATTTTGGGCTAACATAGGCTTCCTTGAAACCTTTAGTTTTAGGCGCATATTGTAATGTTATTTTGTTTTATTTTTAGTCGTCTTTACCATTTTTCTTTCATCAACAGAATACAAAAAGCAAAATTTAAACAAGAATGCGATTTCTTCAAGTTCTGTCGAGTCAACCATAACAGTGACGACAACTACCATCGTCATGGTTAAAGTAACAGCTGGTGAGTCCCTGTTGCCTACACCTCCAGTTCATCTGATTTCATACACTGAGGCTATTGAAACTAGCAAGTCGACATTGACTGTTTCACCAAGTCAAGTACCCCTTTTTGTAGGGCAGGCTAGAGCAAGCGAATCACTGCCATTCTCACCCAGCGCTCCTACAGCTTCTTCGTTTACATCGATGCCTACTGCTGTTAACTCCTTGACACCTATGCCAGTCAACCAACTTACTCTGGTTAAAATAACTCCCACAGAAACCGTATCCTTTTCTTCTACGTCACCAAGTCAAGCAGCTTTCTCTGGTACAGCCATTGCCACTGCTGGCGAATCATTATCGCTTTCTTCATCCAGCCAAACTGCGCCAGCTATAAAACCTGTTGAATCCAGCATTAACTTATCAACCAAACCATCAATCAAGGGATCACCCTCAACAGCTGAAACACCCATGTCGCCCACAACATCTTCTATTGAGCATATGTCTGCTATAGATACTTCTACAGGCAGCGCATCATTGTCACCCACACCTTCGAGCCCGGTCACCTCGTCAGCGTCTGCTATAGTCGGCGAGTCCTTGTCGCCTTTATCTTCGTCTTCTAATGAACTTACTACGTCTACCACAGAGACTTCTACAGCCAGTGCAGCTTTATCAACTACGCCATCGAGCCTGGAAGCCACATCAGCTGGAACTGCTACTGCGGTCGAATCATCGTCGCCCTCCTCACCTTCAAGTGGAATTACGTCTACTACAGATACTTCTACAGTCAGTGCAGCATTATCATCCACACCTTCCAGCCAAGTCACCTCGAAAGAGTCGACTTCTGCAACTACACCATCGAGCCAGCCAGCATCATCGACAGAGACTGCTGCAGCAAGTGAATCTACTTCGTCTGCTTTTTCTATTCAATCTACATCTCAAATGGTAGATGCAACCCACACACCTCCAATCGTTGCTTCTCCTGTTGAATCTGGTTCAACATCTTCCTAGATACATGGTAAGTACTTTTGCTTTGTCAATTGCACTTGCTGTAGTCAAGAATAAATCAAATAACAAAGTGAGATTGTATGAAACAAATTAACATATGAATGTATAAATGAATGAATACACTTATTTTGCAGCGATGATCTGACTCCAGGATAAGATATCCAGTTGATGTGCACGGCTGGTAATGATGAGCATTTAAAATGATCAAGTTGCTGTTCGAACAAAAAAGCGAAACTATGGCATATCGTACGAAAGTTAAGAAGAAGTAAAATTAAAAGAAAAAAAAGAAACGGTTGACCACATACATACTCTCAATTTCTCATCCTCACACCTCCCCACTCTCTATAAAGGCTACCACTCATGCATACTATAAACATAATTATATTACATGCACACATGGCACACACACAACACCTGGAAGCACTAAAAAATGCGTTCTGATTTCCTTTAATGAAAACTGATTTATATATATATATATACCACGCTGGAGACGAAAAAATGCGAGGTTAGGCTAAGTTATAAAACACAAATGATCATGACACAGCCACTGTCACTGAAGATAAAGGAGTTGACATGACCAAATAAAATTAAAAAAAAGCCAAAAACTACCTTTTCGATGACCAATCAGAATCCCGTATCTACGGTCTCATGATCTCTCTACTGGCAAAATTGCTCAACCAATAACCTTTCAGCAGGTGGATTTTACTCTTCGTTGAACTTTGGAAATTTGAAGCTGATCGTATGACCCAAGCTACTTTCACACCTTTGTACCCTAATACTAGAATTGACTGAAACCCGTTACCGTAGACATGGCATTTATGTTAGCTGAATTTTGGAAGTATTAAGCGGAATCGAATTAATCTTAAATCCAAAGCCCATAGCCTTTAAAAAACGCGCTAATTATTGCTGAGAAATGAAAACTAGAACTTGAGACCTCCTGCCGACATGGGATCGTCATGTTGATATAAGTTTAAGTTAATTTAAGAGCCACATTTTTGAAAATATAAAACAAGAAAGTATTCATGAGGGCAAGTGAAAGTACCACACTAGACAATTGGCCTTATATAATCGAATTATATTTCTATCTTAAAATGAAAGGAAAAATTTATAGTGAACATCACGGATCAGTGCGTTCTCATTGTTAGACCCAATTTGTCGCATTGTTTATAAATATGCTTCACAATTTACAGGTACTGACAGGTAAAATCTAAAACATCCCTAGAAAAAAAATTGAATCCTAAAAATGAAGTCAATTTAGGAAACAACCCTTTGCTTTAACAACTTTTTTATCAATAAAATAAAACGTTGTAAAAAAGATGCTTATGCTAAAGTTCGTCGCAACGTGTCTCGGGGAGTATTTTCAATGTGAATGCACCAATTGCTGTAGGAAGCTAGTGTCAAAAGTCTTGACGTGAATAATAAAGTAGTCTATGTCATTGTTTACGCTTAATCGATGATTCAAGCTCCTACGGATCAAGAGAGGTCAAGCCCACTAGTTTCTAGTGGAAGGACGAAAAAATAGCGAAATATAGTTTGTAGAAAATGACGCTGACAAGAGTTCTTCAGATTCTAGTCCTATCTTCTTTAATATTCGGATGTTTCTCCAATTCTCATAACATACGAGGTAAGAAATGCAATTAATATTTGTTGTTTGTTAATTGTCATTTAAGTAATTCGAAATTGTATACTGAAATGCCAGAGAAATGCTATCCCTTAAAAATCAATCGTATATTCATAATCTGTAGGTGATTTTTTTTACTTTAAGAAAGCTTAAGTAAGATAGGCGCTTTCAGTGGTGGTTTGAAGAAAGTGTACACATTTTGTCAAATAAATTAGAGCGAAAAAGAAGTTAGTACATGGTAAATTAGTTCTAAGCGTTTAATTTTGACAGCTATCTGGAGTACAAAGTACCGTTTCTGAAAGTAGACTAATCATGATATAGAATGTTGGTAGTTTTTGTCACATATTAAGCCAAATAACAACAAGCAAAGTCCGAAATATAGCGTGCACAAGATAATTAACTAAGACAGAGGGATCTTAAAATACAAATATGTAATGTCGTGTGTGCCTGGCTACAGGTGAAATGTTAAAAATTTACTACATCGACTACTCAACGATGTGAACCAAATGTCACATTTACCAACGACCATAATGCCCAGAAATAAAAGAACATTAAGCCAATTTAACTGGACAATCTTTAAAAGTTCTGAAAGTTTGGTTTAATGTTGATAACATTTTGGAGGTTATCTAAAAAATATAAATTATAGTAAAGAGATATCAAAAGCCACATGCTTTAGTAACACTGTACAAGTGACATTAAGCAATCAAAATCATATTTTTTTTCCTTGAAACGAACTACTTGAGGTTTGAAAACTAAGCTTTCAGTTTTGCATTATATATGTTATATAATAATATAACGAAAATGATTAATAAGCCGATGCCCACAAGATTTTTTAGCTTAAGGGCATCTACATTATACCATACATTGCTAGACATTAGTTTTGTTTAGACTTGATAAGGCACTAATGTAGTGCGAAAGCTCGGTAAAAAAATGGAAGAAAAAAATTCAATTTAGTAGTCTGTTGTTGTTTGTTTGTCTGTTTGTATGTTGTTGTTGTTTTTTTTTTAAAAAAAAGATAATATTCCTTAAAATAACACGTGCATATATTTTCTTTGTACGATAGCAAAATTTCATTCAAAGGAAACTAATGAGACACGCACCAGAACTCCTAGCTATAAATATATTAATATTAATGATGAATCTTGGTTAAATTTGGCCAATGATGGCACTTTGCGTAAAATTTTTAATTTTTGACCTTATCCTATATTTTGTTAACATGTCAAATCGTTGCTGTTTTGAAAAAAAATGTTTTGGCTGATTTGCTTATTATTATTATGTTTTCGTTATGAATCCCAGATGAATTTTCAAGAAAATTTAGACGTGCTGCACCTTCTGCTGATGCTGCTGGAAAAGGTTAGTATTGCCAGTTCTATGCATCGTAAAACAGAAATTACAGCACTTCATTTTTTGATTTCTTTTTTTCAGATCCTTGTAAGAATCCAATGGACCTTTTATTCGTGCTCGACAGCTCCGAAAGCGTCGGTGCAGCTAACTGGGAGAAGATATTAAACTTCACGAAGAAAGTTGCCTCAAAATTTGACGTCAAATACACACGTTTTGGTGTCATCCAATATCACTCTATCCCAGAGGTTCCTATCGTTTTAAGGTCGTTCCACGACAACACAACCTTGGATGATGCTATTGGAAGTATCTATTACAAGCCAGGATCCACACGTACCGACCTAGCCATCACTAAAGCAGCCGAGGTATTCAATACATCTCCTCTGCGAAAAGCAAGTCGAGTTGCCATATTTGTCATCGGTGGTCGGTCCACGGATCTATTTGTTTCCAAAGGACAGAGCATCAATGCAACAGACTTAATTAAAGAGCCATCAGCTGCGCTGCATGCTGCTCATGTTGCTGTATATGCAGTTTCTGTTTCAGAGGGTCTTCCAGCAGCGGAAAGTACGGCCTTCAAGGCAGAGCTCAATATCCTGACCAGTAATCCTCCACTTGACCACATCTTTGAAAGTACTACTTTTGATGATCTGCTTTCTACTAAACCAGCTGAAGTTGCCAAGAAAACCTGTATCGGTGAGTGTTAATCCTTTATTAACTTTGTCTTTTTTGCAAAGCTTGTCCATACGATTCGTTACTTTGCGTGCCTTCTCCCAAATGCTTTCCTATGCTCTGCTCTGCTCTTCTTAGCGTTGGTAGATTAGCTTCGTTGGATTGGCGTTGCCGCTGTGCTGTGTTGTGCTTCTCGATTTATTACAAACTGCAGCATTCTTTAATGGAATAAGTAAGTATAAGTATATCTCACTGTCTAACAAATAATTTTCTTCTTCTATTAGTTAATGGCGGTATGTCAGCCTGGTCAGCCTGGTCTACCTGCAGCGTCACGTGTGGAACTGGAACAAGAGTGCGCATGCGTACTTGCAACAACCCAAAGCCTAATAACGGTGGATTACCTTGTACAGAAAGCACTGTTGAAACTGGAGAATGTAGCGTCCAACCCTGCCCAGGTATAGCTTACTGACACACGAAATCACGACAATGACAATGACTTTGGCAACTGCCATCATTATTATTATTTAAAACTGGACATTAGGGAATGTGCAGAACAGATATAATTTGACATAATCGCCATTTTCTTTAACGGTTTTGAAAAATATAGTATTCGGGCAGAAACAATTACAAAATTTATTTTATTAATACTTCTTAATAGTTATATAAGTTTTATTCCATCATTTTTATTTGTTGAATTAATATGGGTAACTTGATAAATACTGTTAATGATTTGTAAGGGATATTTATTGACATTTATTATGATATATATCGTTATATATATATATATTTGTTACTGAATATTTATTAACTTGAAGGAAGAACGATACAATAAATCACACTTTAAATAAATGATTACTGAATCAATTCATGCAAGAAAAAGGAAAGAAAAAAAGAAAAAAAAAGATATCCTACTTCTTATCTACAGTGACAAAAAACTGCTTTTATTCTTGTAAAAATAATGTAAGTAATGAAGCTACTGAAAAAGGAATATAGTAACAATCGATTTGATAACCAAATTGCAATGAATTATTAATGTAGTTTAGTGTTAACAGTGTGAAGCGCAAAAGCATGATCATATTTATGCATTTGCATACTAATATGCACGCGTTTTGATGGCGAACGAGCTTTAATCTTCAAATAATACACGCCTTACGTGGCTTCCCTTGGCAATTTGTCAGTTTAACGTACCAGTGCATAAAAGTATGCGAATCTATTATTATCGTCATACTTTTGCAATTCGCACGGTAATAATGTCTAATAATGCATAACATCTTGCTAATGAGTTCTTTTTATCATTCTGTGCTAATCTCATAACCGATCGATCTAACCTATTAACCACTGACCTAATCTACTGCATGACGACGTCATGGTAAGTATTAACTATGATTATGTAAACTCATATATGAAATATATGTATGTATGTTGAATTACAAGTATTAGTCACGGTGTACGAGCTTAACCTCCCCAATGCGCGCAGTAAGGCTCATTATCTTAATAATTAAGGTATTCTAAAACTCGTACAATAAAAGTTTGGATAAATACATCTTTCTAGAATTGTGGTCAGACAAAGCTGTAGTAGGTATCTGTCAATAAATCTCTGCATTATTTCACCAATTGACGGGTTGCAAGCAATCCCAAGAGAGTCAAAAGACAAAAAACATGGCGGCCATTGTGGTGCCGTTAACAATGATGCTAATGAGAAATCTTTTGTTCAATGGCACCAACATGGCCGCGATGACGTAACGTGCAATCGAAGAATATAAAAAATAACGCTGAGCGATTAAAGGATGGTTCATTTGGCACACTCATTAACATAAGTGAGACCTACCCCTCCCCATACCCCTCCCCCCTACGTATATAAATATATATAATTATAGGAAATTATGATTAGCCATAGCACATAGTTAATATGCTGTCACGTTCTTTTACATCCATCAGGACATGGATCTTCTAATCCCGGAATTACCACGGCACCCTCGGCCTCGTCGTCTTCAAATTCAACCCTCCCTTCTTCATCATTAATGCCTAATGCAACTAACCCATCATCATCTGGCAATTCCTCTGCTCTTTTTCCAAAAAACCCAAATGCAAACTCTACTAATCCACAATTGACCAATGGATCATCAACGCCATCTTCTCAAAATGTGACTTTGCCACCTGAACCGTCAACTCCAAATGCTACAATGACTCAAATCCCTTTGCCGTCAAACTACACCCCATCGACACCTGATGTTAACAATACCTCTCCAATGCTACCAAAATATAACCTCACATCGTTAATCTCTAATAAAACCCGACCATCTACGAATAACCCGGCAGTTCCCAAGCCAGAAGCAGAGTCCCCATGGCCAGCTACGTCAAGCAGCTGTAAACCTAATCAGCCTGCTTCCTATGGCTACCCAGATCTCAGAAGTACGTTAAGAGCTCAAATGGCACCTTTTGTTTTTTACTATCAAGAGTCTTGAAAATCCGTATCATAGGCTTTGCTGTCAAATTGAAAAAACTACTTAAATTGATTATATGGACTATCAGATTAATTATGTATTACTGTACTATGCATTATAACGAGCGGCTCACAGTTTGTTTCATAGATGGACTATGTAATAACGGTATGTGTCTGATTTTTTGTCTTATTTTTTTCAGCATGTGGCAATGGTTTTGAACCCATAAGCTTGTCGCCTCATCAGCTTTCTGCCTCGTCAACTTACTCCAAAGATACTGGTGACAAGATCATTCAGTTCCGACATGCGCCTTACAACGGCATCWTAAACAACACACAGAATGCAGGTTAGTTTGAAAATCTAATGAGGRTGAGGTAGCTAATGTAAGTTGTAAGTTCATTAATATACATTTTTTAGTTTGGACATAATGTTTTGTTTTCCTTTCAGACCACGTGTCATTCTCTTGGGAATAACATATTTTTTTGAGCTGTATCCTTATTTATGTGTCTTCCCGCGCACAACTGTTAGACAAAGAACTGGTACCCTAGTGAATGACACGTGGTCTGAAATGGGAAAATATTAATTATGTCCAAACTAAAAAAGACTTATTTTTTCTTTTTCACGAAGACTATTAACATCAAAAAACTAATATCCTCAAAACTTTATTAACATTATTAAAAACATAATGCCGGTCTTCCGTGCTATTAAAAAAAACAATCCATAATTGTTATGTGCCGTAATCTTGATGCCCTTACTGCATTATTTTAACATCTTAGGAGCTTGGTGTGCCGAGCATCAGTTCGCTGTCAGTCAAGACGCAAACCAATATTTTTCAATCGACCTTGGTACACCAACACTCATTGGTAAGGTGGCCACACAAGGTATGGAGCACTGGGACAACTGGGTCTACACATATGCTCTCAARTATAGTATTGACAATATCAACTGGAAAAATTACCCAAGGGTAAGTATGCTTAACAAATAGGACTTTATCATAAGTGAACTTTTGGGTACCCAAGGTTTCCAGACGCGATCATCCTTTGATGTCGATAGTTGGGGATAATAGACATTCCATCACACGGCAGCCGTGTAGCCTCGCATTCAAATTCCTCGAGATGAGGTCATTGAGCGGCGCGGTGTGCAATTAACTTGGTATTCTCCTGAAAAGAAGAAGAAGAAGAAGAAAAAAAAGTGTGAAAATGCAACATGAAACAATTTTAA
>NW_022261873.1:0-19260 GCF_009602425.1 Actinia tenebrosa
GGGGGGGGGGGGTACGTATTTAGTAGTGTTGAAGGGGGAGGGGTACGTTTTCCATTTAATGATTTTAGAGGGGGGTACAAATTTCATTTCATTTTTTTGTGAAGAAACCACTGCCCCCCCTGAAATGTGATAAACGATCAGTCCCTAAGGAAAAACAATTTTAAAAGAGAGAACTATTTGCGTCTGTACCATCCAGTACAATTTATTATGTGCAAATTCTTAATTTTACATTAGACTCAAACTAATTCAACATCATTAGATAAACTAATGTACAAATCAGTACTTCATGCAAGAACAGATCTAGGGGGGACAGGAGTGGTCTAGCCACCTCCCTTTAGAAATTGAAAATATTGTTAATAAAATAAGGTTAAATCTAAAAAGGACGCTGTAAGGTGGCTTTCTAAGTAACAGCTACCCCCCTTGAAATCGGTGTTGTTATCATCATCATAATCGTCTTTGAAATTGCAATTTTTGAGTTCCAAATTACCACTGTGTGGCCTTGATTACTAAGGACTTAGCCATGAATTAGTCTAAATATTCACAATACCAAGTATGGTAAAGTAAATAATGCACAACTTTAACAATACACACAATTCGAAATTCCACGGACATTTACTGGAATACATAAATATTATGCACAAAATTGAGGCTAACCCTGAGCAAAAGAGAACTCAAGACTGGAGTATTGCAATGCAATGAGTATTGCATTGCACTGCAATGCAATGTGTTGTGAAGGTAGCTGTCATTGCATGAACTTTTAGGGCATTACAGGTGGTAGACTGTGACAGTATGCAGAGAAGCTGCCAAGAAAACACCAGATGTTTGTCAAGATTAAGGGGAATCCTCTACTGAAGGATATAACTGTTGATGTTCTATACCTTGGTGTATATTGTTGGCTAAGCTGGGAAGCCGGTCTCATGATGTTGCAGCAACTGAGCACAATGGCATCTATCCATGAATCCTCTACTGAAGGATATAACTGTTGATGTTCTATACCTTGGTGTATATTGTTGGCTAAGCTGGGAAGCCGGTCTCATGATGATGCAGCAACTGAGCACAATGGCATCTATTCTATATATTTTAGAGGCTTCATGGTTCCATTAGTCTAGGAAGCAGAACCCAATCAGATTAGTTAAGAAGTAGCCTGGTGTTGTGTAGTGGTTACCTGTGAAGGATTCTGAGATATTCCTGGATAAGGAGGAGGGGGGACATCTGGAACTACCTCTCGGTAGGTAGGAGGAGGATCATTCAGAAATGTACCCGAAGAATGTTCTTCTATTGATGTTGAAGGTTCGAGAGTATGTCCTGGACCACCAGTAGTTGATGATATAGGATGGCTTCCAGATGGAGGTTGTTCATAGCTCTCTTGAGCTGGAGGATACCCACTTGATGGGGGTGGATAGCTACTTTGGGGTGCTGGAGAGTAGTGAACAGTTGGATAAGATGGGGCACTTGTAGGGGTTTGATTCATGTAGGTGAGTGTTGTTTGTGTTACTGGCTGTGCCATTTGATCACGACTTGTAGCCCTTCTTCTTCTTAGAGAAAGACAACAAGCCACAAAGAGAAGGGTCCCTACGACTACCGTTATGATAATACCAATTATTACTCCACTCATTCCTGAAACAGTTGGGAAAAAATATCAATTATTATGAAAATTAAACTTCTTGCTCAGTATTCATTTCTTTGCAATTAATATAAACTTGTATGCATGAATCAACAAGTCAATTTGGTTTACTGTAGCTATCGCTATACAATTATTGTATAAAATTATATAATATACTGAAGACAACTCACCTAACTTTATTACTTCATAACTGGCCCTGAATCCATTTTTTTTCTGTGCATATTGTTTATCAAGATAATTGTCACTATTAGAGTTGAAACGTATCCACATGTGCCTTCCAGATGAGTAAACAGGTGAAGGTCTAGAGCTGGAACAGTATTGGCCAAGTATAGCACTCACGTCAAATTCTCCATCCCTTATTTCCACAAAGTCATGAGATGGTGAGCAACCGTAAAAAGTCTCTCCTACCCTGAAATCTGAGAATGTCAGCTTGATTTTGTTTCCATTTGGAACTGTTATCACCCAGGTGCACTGCATGTTGCTTGGGTATATGGTTCCATACAAGGGACTTTTGATGTAACCTGATGACCCAGAAACCTGAATGTTGTTGTTTTGATAAAAGGTATTGAAAGGACTACAGATGGTGCTATCTGGTTCTGGAAATTAACAAATCAAGTAGAATTATACTGAGTTTTATATTTGATATATATACCTTAGATTTGCAATATTTATCGAGCATACAATTTTCTGACTTCCTACTGAATAATGGTATAGTGAATTTTCAAAGAGCCAATAAAAGCTATCGCTGTAAAATTAATCCCAAATATTATTACTTACTTGGAACTGTTGCTGAGTATTGCAGGCCAAAGCCTCTTCTCTCATTATGACCATCACTTCTGAATACTAGCAACAATGATGTACCAGAGGAGAATACTTTGGGTGGTTGGTATGTTGAGCAGTACCTGCCAAGAAGTTTCTCATCTTCTGCATGTTGTCCATCATAAATCTCTAATTGATCATTTAAATAATCTGTACACCCTTCATTTCTATAACTTGTCATTCCTTCTACGTCAAAGTCTAGAAACTTCAGAACAACTACAAAGTCAGCTGGTGCAGTTATTTTCCATTGGCATTTTCGTGAGAATGGGTAGTTGGAAGGGTAGTTTGGACTTGTGAGATGTGATGGTGTTATAAAAGCGTCAAGTTCAATAGTAGAACCGTCACAAGCTAAAAGAAAAAAATGAGAGAAAAAATAGAGAAGATTAATACAGAATTATATGTTATTTGCTTAGGTTAAGCTTTTATTCAAAAAAATGCTATATATCCAGGGTATTGAATGGTATTCGCGGGAGCAAGGAAACAGATAAAATATAGTGTGGGATCCAGGAAAATAGAAAAATCCTTATGTGATTTGGGATATTGGCATCGGCTTGGACTTGGGGATTATCGAATGTATATTCTTATTAGATTCTTTCCTTTGAATTATCTTAAATGCTGAAAGAAATTCCTAATCCAGTAAGACATTTTACTGGTATCCAAAGCTCTACATGTTTCTAAGAGAATGTATGCAGATTTAAGATACTGTAGGCTGTATTTAATATTGGCAATTATTAATTAGGCCAAACAAAAAAATAAGTGTGTTTCCTGTTGTGCGACCAACCCTAATTTTCTTACCAATTTTTGCCGACCCTAATATTTGTTCTTTCTCCCAAATGCGCCACAGGGTTTCCAGTAACCTCATTTCCACTGTTGTATCAGTAAAAAAAATCTGACCTACGGACACCAATTATTTTTCTTATGCAACAGGAAACACACTTATTTTTTTGGTTTGGGCTTTAAATAAAATATTAATTTCAAATTATCCCCATACATATCAGGGCTTGGAATAGGAAAAAAAATTGGCCTGCCACTGGTTTTTGTTTTTGACTGGTGAAACAATTTGACCTGCCATTTATTGTTTTGGCATGCCACATAGAAATAGACAAGACTTTCGACAAAATTATAATTACACAATTTTAAGACTCCTGAATCTGATTCTGAGCAGTTGTTCTGTTAGAGTATCAAAATTATAAAAGTGATATGAACACATATCAAAAAATGGAGGGTTTTACAATGGAGAGCTAAAGCCAAGGGATGCTCTTATAACTAGTAATATTTTTAAATGGAGAAGATTCATTTGTGAATAGCAACAATCACCAGATAAAGAAACAGTGAAAGACGATTTCCAGTAAATTTTGCCTACAATTTCGTTATCCATTTGGCAGGTTATAAATATTTTTGCCTGATAAAACTTGTCCTGGCATATAGAGGCCATTGACAGGGCGCTATTTTGAGCCCTGATACATGATTAACAGATTGAGCTTGGGATAAATTAACTAAGAATATAGTAATATACTTACACTGAGCTGATATCCTGGATATTTCTACAAGAACTACCAACACCTGAACTACAAAAATATAGGAGGAAAAAGAAGGGGGGTGGGGTGGGATTGAGTTAGTTGTATGGATCAAACAACAATGAAAATGGGTAAAAGAGATTATGGAGGAAATGGAGAGGAAAATCTATAACTCACAACAATGGAACGTTCGGCTTCCATCAATTAATTTCCAATCATGTCTGGTCACACTATTTTGCTAGCAGAACTTTCCCATGAATGAAATATCCGGGATTGTCTCAAAAAGGGTTTTTGTTATGGCTATTTTTTTCAGACGTCAACCCCACCCCGAGGGGGTACTCCCTTATGGACTGTGCAGGGATGATCTGCTGAACAGGTTATGGTTTTTCGAGCTTCTTGTCTTAAACAGGGTATGCAATTTCACTCAAGTTCCATTTTTTCCCCTGAGTTTCCTGTCATATTCAGGGTTTTTACTTTCATATTGGCCGAAACTGGTTATTATGGTCGTAAAAAAACGATACGCGAGATGACATGATAATTAAAACAGGAACTCAATGCAATTAATCATATTTTTGTCATAAACAGGGTACCCCTTTCAGAATCCCAGTGGAACACCCCTACTCAAATCCTAGTGGGGTAGCCCCCCCCCCCCCCCCCCCCTCCCGGGCGTCAACCCGACAAGCCAAGAAAGCCATTACAGTGCTTTCTTCAAAAAAGATTGGTAGGTTCCTTTTTAACAGTGAAAATATAGCATAGATTAATTCATGACCTTCGTGCAGTAAAAACCTCGTTTTATATATTATAAAAAGTAATTGGACATTTGACTCGGACATGTGACTCGGACTCGGATTCCACTCGAAAAACGGACTTACTCCAGTCAGTACAGTGTGAACGAACCGCATTTTGGAGTGATGGAAGTCAAAATGGGTGTAACACAATAGAAAAGACTATGCAGGGAAGTGCATGAATAAATTTCTTTTCATACTGAACCACTAGGAATCACGAAGCAATGTAGGTGCCACTAGTCATGCATTGTGAGCTTTTATGACATATAAATCATATATATCTGGACAAATGATATTCCATTTCTGTTCCCCGATTGGGCCATAAAGCGGCTGAAATTTGTGGGAGAATAAGACAAAATGATGAGGGAGAGGAGATCAAATATACTGTAATATTACATGGAGGTTTGATTGCCAACTCAGATCGAAACGCATTCTAAACAACCCATAAAAGCACAAACTGTACGGGAAGGTGTTCACGTCGAATCCACTTACCCACTAATAAATCTTTACCAAGCGAAACCATAGTTTTTTCCTCGTTAACCCCGACAGAGAACTCTTATAGCGTTTCTGGAAACACAGATATATTTAAAACATCGATTATCCCCTTCGTTTTCCAGGCGTACGCCATTAATTTCTTGGCGTAAGTTGAATATTCAACATATATGGGCTTCCTGTGTGGAATCTCGGCAGGCGAGCGAGTAGAATATTGCAGTTTGCAACAGCTGGCAAGGGTCCAAGTTATATGCAAAGAATGACGGGAAACTACCACAAAGTTTTTGGACGCTAATTTAAGCCATGAGTAAAAAATAACGCAATGATACCTACCAAGATTTGGGACCTAATATTATATGGTTCCTTTTTGGATATGGTGGGGTACAGCAGACAGGCAAAGGTCGTAAGGAGAAAAAATTATGAGAATTCTTTTCCTCTGTACCATCCAGTACCATTTATTGTGCAAATTCTTAATTTTACATTAGATACAAACTAATTATACATAATAAGATAAGTTAATGTAAATATAATTAGTTTATGTAATAGGACTCCATGCTGTCCAATTAAGAAATAATTGGACGAGGAAAATTCCAAGGACTGACGAAATTGGATGAGGCCGAGTCCAATTTGGCAGTCGGAGGAATTTTTCGAGTCTAATTATTTCTTGATTGGGGAGCATAAAATCCCATTACCTATTAATTATATAGCTGCATAATTAATCCCATATTAACAAGACCTGTCCAATTAAGAAAATAATTGGAAAGTTACCTATATGGGATTAATGAGAAGCTGTATAATTAGATGAACTAATGTACAAATCAGTACATAATTATTGATTTACCAAGCTGATGCAAAAACAGATCTAGGGGGGACGGGGGTGGATTGGGTGGCTAGCCAATCTCCCTTTAGAGTTTGAAAATAATTTGAATATAAAATAAGGCTAAATCTAAAAAGGACACTGTAAGATGCCTTTCTAGATAACAGCTTCCTCCCCTTGAAATTGTTCTGGAACTGTCACTGCTTATGTCCAATGACTCAACAAGTCAAACTGGGTTGTTTGTTGAGTTGATCCTCTGCTATCTTTGGCTCAACAGGGTCAGTCATTTTCCCATACCTACTCCCCCCATTTTGTCTTATTGGATCTCTCTACAACTGTGCAATGGAATTGCATAAGAGTACCTCATTATGTTATATATGGCATGTAAGCTGTTGAACCACATGATTCAACACGTTCTTTTTTGTCCCCCTCATGCAGCTGGGAGACAGAGTGTGCATTAAGTGTCCTTGTCCAAGAGGCCTTTATATTGGAATATTGCAGATTTTACTTTGTCCTCAGTTATTCTAAGCTGTAGTATTATCCAGCCAGGGCTTCAACCTACAACTATACCCAGGCATGCAACAGAGCCAAAGGAGAGCCAATTGGTAATAACGAATGCATGCAATGTAAACAATTTATTGGATGAGCGTTGCTTGAAATAGTGAGCTTAGCCGACACTAGAGAAAAACGTTTGCGCATGTGTGCATTTTAGCACGTTTTCTAAGAATTTTGAAGAGTTTGAGTGAAAAACTAAATGTTTGTTGTTTTCTCCTAGTATACAAAAAAGTTCATGAGTATACTTTTGTCACACCAAGAAACTGTATTAACAGACACAATATGAAAGAATTAGTCTTAAGTTTCAAGCATGGACACTACGTTTTGGCATTTTACGAAGTCCAATTTATCAGGCATGTTTGAAAGTCAAAATTACTTATGTTTTGAATAATCCACATACAGATTTTATTGCCATGCTCCTTTATCTACTATGGCAGGCTACGATGTTTTCCTATTTTGAGCACTCTTTGGTGCTATTTTTAGAATCCTTTATTCGATCATTTGTATTTTGTGCACTCACATATTGCACGCACTCTACCCTGTTTGCTCATGCTTTCTTTTGTTTTTCAAAAAAAACAAGTTCAAGCAGACAGTGTAGAGCTGGAGCAGTATGTTCGTGCACAAAAACAAACTATGGACGATGTGATTGAAACTTATGACTTGACTAGTACTTAAAATGGAGGAGGTGCAGTTGCCTGTTTGGTGTCCTGTGCCGGGGGATATGGTGGAGAAGACTGTTGCATTTCCATACCCTGAGGTGGTGGATAAGATGGATTGGGATTGCTTTGAGGAGGCTGTCCTGTAGCAACTTGTGGAGGGTAAGTTGGTGGACCTGGATATGCTGGTGGAGGATCATTTGGGAATGACTGTTGAGGATACGGCATCATTGGGACTGTAGACTGGGGTGGGTATCCAGGAGCTGAGGTACCACCACCAGCAGTTGACATAGGATAGCTACCAGGTGGAGGATATTGGTAGCTGCCTTGAGGAGCTGGAGGATACCCAGTTGATGGGGGAGGATAGCTACTTTGGGGTGCTGAAGAGTGTCCAACAGGCGGAGGGGGTACAAATCCACCTTGTGTCTGTTGTGGATATTGATATGTACTAATTGCCTGGTTTTGGGTACTTTGCACTGCCGTTGCTTGTGTCGCTGCTGTGGCTTGAACAGTGACATGACCTGGAGTTCTTTTTCTGTGTGTGATGCAAACACAAATACACACCAGAAAAACCAGTATACAAACAGCAAGAACAATGCCAACCACTAAACTAACATCTGAATTTGAAAACAAATAGAGAATTAATATTGATTTTTAAAAATGATGATAATTACTAATACTAATTACTAATATGGCACAAATTTGCACGTGAATATGATCAAACCTTCCAAAACAACAGATTACTTTCGAATAATAACCACAATTTTGAAGTTATTATAATTCTTTTTATATATATATTTATTTTTTCACTTATTAAATTGAATGTTTTACTCACTAGTGTCACTAGTTGATTGAGTTTCATACTTGGCTTTAAATCCAGTAGTACTCCTAGTATTGTGGTTGTCACTGTTAGACTTGAACTGTATCCACAAGTATCTCCCACTGGAGTAGACTGGAGATGGCAAACTTTTTCCACAGAGTGTTTTCAGAGAAGTGCTAGAAGAATATTTTCCATCTCTTAATTCAAGTTGATCATCATCTGAGGGATAATAACTACTGCAAAAAGAGTCTTCCCCAACAGTAAAATCTAAGAATGTCAGCTTGATTTTGTTTCCTTCTGGAACTGTTATCACCCAGGTGCACTTCATGTTGCTTGGGTACTTGGTTCCATACAAGGGACTTTTGATGTAACCTGATGACCCAGAAACCTGAATGTTGTTGTTTTGATAAAAGGTATTGAAAGGACTACAGATGGTGCTATCTGGTTCTGGAAAGTAATAAAGCATATACTTATGTTATACTATCTCCTCGGAGAGAAACCCTGAAATTACGAATATCAGAGGCGTGGGGCAGGGGGGCTACAGCTCCCCCACTTTTTCCCTTTTCCCATACTTGTCTCTTATTTTTTTCCAATCTTAGCCCCCCCTCCCACTTTTCCCATACTAGTCTCAATCTATGGCCTCTCACTTTTAAGGGTGCTCTGCAGCCTGTGAATATAACTTATACCAGTATAGGTGCTGTAGTGATGTAGTGTGCTATCTGTAGCACACTGAACATAAGAAATGACAAAATCCAACAATAATAATAATAATAATAAGACGAATATTTATGCAGGATAAAGACCCTTCAACTGGTAACAATGGGGGTCCTGCTAAAAATAACATAAAGAAACTAAATGTTAAAAAAACTAAATATAAAAAATAGTCTCTAAAATATTAAAAATATAAATTAGATCATATATAATAAATTCATTTATAGTGTTCATCTATATAATAAACAAATAATTTATATAGTAAACAAATAATTTAAAAGGTAAATTACTTTATCCCCTCCCTCTCCATCAGTGCTAGGGTTTAAGACTATTCAAAGCTGAAGCTTAACATCGGTTAGAAAGATATTCAATGTTAATTAAATAAATACAGTAACTATGGGCACATACTTGGTTTCACTGCACTGTAATTTATTTTAAAGCCTTTTCTCTGCGTAAAACTGTCACTCTTGAATCTCAGGTACAAAGATGTGCCAGAGGAGTACACATTTGCAGGCAGGTAATTCTTGCAATACTTGCCAAGTAGTTTACTACTTACACGGAATCTCCCATCATAGATTTCAAGAACATCACTGAAGCTTGAGCATGATCCTGACATATAGGAACCTTCTGTATCAAATGTGACAAAACGTAGCTCCACCACATAGCCTGATGGTGCTGTAATAGTCCACTCGCATGTAGTTGAGGAAGGGTAGTAGAAAGGATAATTTGGACTCATGAGGTAAAAAGTAGAAAATATCTGTGCATTACGGTATCTCGAGCCACATGCTGATTAAACAAATGAAATTATGCAGACTTCTGTCAATTATGACATGTATCAAGAAAGACCTAGGGTTAGTTTATCACAAAAATAATATAAATTAAAATTATGCAAACATCTTCTAATAATTATGATAATATGCATCGAGAAAGAGTTGGGATTCGTTTTATCATGAATATGAGGCAAAAGTGCAATAAAACAAATGATGAAATTGTGCAAATTATGAATTCTGCCAATTGTGACATGCATCAAGGAACACCTAGGGGTAATTCATCAAACATCTAATAATCATAATATATGCATCAAGAAAAAGTTGGGATGTGTTTTATCATGAATATAAATTGCTAACAATATGGACCATGAAATGATTCAAGTCTCGGATATAGGGTGAAACAGCAGTCTGTAATTTTAAATTTTTGGATATGTAAATCTAGCTACCACTCTATCGAATCAATGGATTTATATTCATATAATGTTTTCCCATTTCAGAATCACCTGTCATTATCTTGAGGAATAGACTTTGTTTGAGTTATTACGCTCAAGTTAAAGAGATCTATTGAGGCCTTATAATGGTGTATAGTCAATACAACTGGATCAAGTGCTCATGCCTTCCCCCTCCTGTGTGTGGCCTTTTGAAAATATGTGCATTTTAGTAAAATTTTTGCATTTTAATATCAGCTGTCTGGCCTAATAAATATATACAGTATACACTCCCCAGACTACCTCACCCTTGGTACTCTTAGTGCTTCTTCTTGCATCTGCATTACTTGTGTAAATCAGGTTTCAGTTCCCAATCCCCTTTCTACATTCAGAGGCATGGATTTCAAAAGTACAGAGTCTTTTTAGAACTAGCCAATATCAATATACCCATATTTATTCCCATATAGCATTGTTTACCAATGTTTGAGACATCATGATTACTTACATTGTGCTGTTGTTACACAAACGAGTGCCAAGAAAAGGACTGAAAAAGATAAAAGGATAATTTGTTTTCATGAATTGTTTTTCTCATAGTACTTTAAACAAGTGAAGAATTTGCATAACTCAATGAAAGTGCATAGCTTCAAAGTTATATTTGTAGACAGGGACGGCAGAGCAGTTTTTTGATTGGGGGGGGGGGGGAGCTCAATAGTGACATTGTATGGCAAGGTGGGGGGGCAGAGTTTAGTGAAAATGTATTAAAATTTCACAAAAAGTGAGCCCCCCGGTTCCGCCGTCCCTGGTAGAGTTACAAGGAATTTAACATGAAAACAAGAATAGCAATATTGGAGGCTACATGCATGTATGTATACGTCATCATCACATCCTTTGGGAACATGACGTAATAACAAATCCATCGATTATTCTTCATAATAAATATCGAATGAAACATTATTTAAGACACTGGCCTCCGAAATAAACTTATAAAATAGCTTAATATGTAGAAATTATCCTAAATAATTCATTAAAAGCTTTCATAAGGAGCAAACATGCAGCTGCTGTAAATATAAGCAAGAACTTGGTTTTTTTTCCAATAACACATTTGCAAGCACGTATAAGTCTTGACGCTTGTTCAAAATATTTTCTCTGTGATACCCTAACTTTTCAATACATTATTCTATCTCTTATTTTTCTGTCGTTTATTCGCTTTTTAATACTAAAATCAATCGACATGCTTCGTATACGGTACGAAACTTCGAGACTTCGACCCTGACAGTTGATTCCGCATTTAAACACGAAGCGCAGGATTGTCGCTGTAAAAATAAGGTATTTAACACGGCTTGGACGAGAAGAATATATTTTTAATTGCAACATCTGTTAGAAACAATACTCACCAAATAGAATCGAAAACCTCTTTGAACTCATCGACCCAACTTACTTAAAGCTTCTGTTAGCCATACCAGTAAATAAAAATCTTCAGAAGTCAGACGTAGTCTTCTTGGTTATTTTAACTGTTATTAATATTCATGAGTAAATATATGTCAATCATTTATGATTGATATATTAAAAAATTTATTTCCTGAAAATTCCAAAAACTTTTCTGTTGCTGATGGTCAAAGGTAATAACTCTTTGTTTTGCGAATACTAATCCCTTTTCTTCTTCATAAGAGAAAAAAAAATTCAAAAATTCTCTCAAATACCGGAAACCCGACAGGAAGTGCGCAGAATCCCATCACGTGCACCGCAAACCAGTAGAAAACCGTCGGCTCTAAAAACATTCCAAACTCATCTTCAACACGATGACAGAAGTAGTTTAAATAGGAGTGGAATAAATACCTTTAGCTTTCTTTGACTGACGAATTACAAAAAGGATGAAGTGTTCTGAAGGGATCTGTTGGGTTTCTCGCCATTTTATCGCAATCGGTAGGTCTATGTTTTTATATTTGGTATGTATTAATGGCGGTTAAAGTCAGTCTGTGTTGCCCCAAACTCGAATGCCCCCAATCAATAAGCTATTAAATATAATTGTTTTGGCTATTTTATTCCTGAATTTTTCTTTACGTTAGAACTAGAAGATAATTTTACGGACTATGACTCGTTGAGGAATTACGTCAATAACCTTTTAGTCAATAGTTAAATGAATGAAGCTTTATTAAATAGAACTAGCGTAGGATAGGAGCGTCCATCTAGATAAAAAAATTTATATGTTTATTATAAACACTGGACCAATGAGGTAAATCTCACTTATATATTTAAATTTTCCCTATTTTAAAAGAGTCACTGTTTAATAATAGGATAAATGTTTTGTCTATTATTATTAACACTGACATATCTTTTAAATAATCAAAAATTAATGTGTAAAAAAAATTTTTTTTTTTTTTTTCATTAACATTTATATTATTTATTTATAAAAGGTTATGTATGATTGATGGTTTGGTAGATAATTAAGATTTCCATGTTGATTAGTAGATTAGGCATACATAATAATTATATAAACAGTACAATGTTTTGTGACATTTATAGTCATGATATAGAGATAAAAGACGATGCAACTTGGAAGGAGAGTTTTATGAGATATAGTTGGCATTCTGTTCATCAAACCCAGAAAAGGGCTACAGCAGTTGACATATTAAATGAGGCCTGAAGAATGTCCATATCATAATGTCTAGCACACATCAAGAATGTAGAAGTATCTTATAATTAGAAGTGCATTATAATGTTGGTGAAACTAACAATTAATTGACCCTTTTTATATTAACAGTTCTATTCTACAATGATCACACCTATTCCTTGATTAATAGGTTTTCCCTTTTTTTTCCTCAGCTGTTCTTTTTGTAGTTACTCAAAGTCTGTTACAGTATGAGGTTGTTGCTCAAGGTATTGTTATACTTACTGATGATATATATATGTATACTTATACATTTTGGCTGCAAGCTATATCTTAAATCCAAAATATAATTAATTTAATCTAACCAATCTTCAAAACATCCATTTTATGAAACCCTGAAACATTCTTGAGCCGATAAGTCACAAAACAAATATTGTAACTTATAGAAAGAATTGGAAACAATCATTTACCGTGTTTGGTTTAGTATTGTAGATGTGCATAGAGGAATAATTGAGTACCTGGGGGGCAACCCCTCAAATCAAGGAAAAGACTTTGAAAAATTAACTTTACTCACAAACACGCTTTGTGCACAGCATTCACCGCTCAGCTGGGGATCGTGATGCAGAGTTCAGAAACTACCTTAGGCCCTAGGTGTTAGAGGCTAAAGCACATATACTAGGTAGTGTCTTGCCAGTAAGTGAAGAAATAGAAGATGCATGCGCATGTTGCACACAGTTACACTGTAAGGCACATGGGGATTAATATTGGCAGTTAATATTGGCAGAACATGAGAGAAGTGTTAGGAAAAGCGTGACGTGTAGCTGAGTGCTTTACGACACTTCTCAAGTGTTCTTCCAATCCCCAAGTGCTTTATTATTTTAGATAGGATTAGTGCTATGTGCTTTCATAAAGCACACACTCACAACCAATCAGAATGCTAGATATATTTTATAATCAGTTATTTTATAATGGCAGATAAAGTACTGTACATGTACATTATAAAGGGGATGGAAGTCCTGCCTTCATCAATGTTTCTTAGCTTGACACTTTTTTTGTTCTCCAGAATCAGACTCTGACCTACCTATATGCAACAGAAGTCAAAACTTTTTCCTTCTTAATTCATCGACAACAACACTACAGAACTTTAGCAGCCCAAACTTCCCAGCAGACTACCCAACTTACAGTTACTGTATATGGGTACTCACGGCACCTATTGGAAAGCTAGTGAAACTCGTCTTTAGTTCGTTTTCTATATATTCACCTTCTGCTTCAAATTCAAGAGATTGTCCTTATGCATACGTCAAGGTCACAGAGCAAGACAAGCAGGGAAATTCTCAAGTTGTTGGAAGTTTTTGTGGAAATCAACCTCCACAAACTATATATTCCAGTGGAGGGAGCTTGAGGGTAGAATTCAAAAATACTTTTAGAGCATCAGCTAAAGGATTTGTGGCTAAATATGCTGCAATACAACCAGGTAAAATGTTGTAGGAATTAACATACCATAAACATAGTCAAATAAATCTAATTGGCTATTGTGATCAATACGCACTGTATGGAAAGGTGTCTGTAAATAAGTAACTATTGATTGATCACAATAAGTCAATAAGTCGTAGTATATATTCACCCTTCAGTGGCATCATTCTTCATCTTACTTTCGTTGTTTCTGTGTTGTTACACATGTAGCATGTCTTGTGGATTGAAATAAAAAATCTTCCATTTTTCAAGCAATTTCACATAAAATATTACATAATGTGTCATTGCCTTGAAGGATCTACTTTGTTTTGTTTTCCAGGGACAGCATGCTCAGAGCACAACTCCCTTGATGAGAATACCAACATTCTACTTGATGCATCTACAGGACGCATCGTAACACCACAATTTACTGATTCCTTTTCCAAGGCAATAGACTGCACATGGAAGATTACACTCCCTCCAAAAAATGGAGTGAACATGTCATTTCATGCATTCAAACCCAAGAAGCAAGTACCATGCAGTGACGCTGCTTTAGAGGTTTATAATGGTCGTTATGGGCGTGGCCATGGTGCTCAACTAGGTGTCTTTTGTGAGAGTTCAGTATTGCCTGTTATATATTCTGCTGGAAGGTACATGTCCCTTCGCTGGAGAGGAAAGAATCCTGAGAGTGCTATTGAATTTGAGATGGACTTCAGATCCATTCAACAAAGTAAGATATCTATATTAAACAGGTTGCTATTATTCACAAGAGAGGCCGTCGTGTTGGTGGTGATACTAATAAAAGGTGTCAATGAGAAATCTTTTGTTAAAAACCCCCACATGGCTAAGAATTGTTTAGTGTAATTATACAGTATGTTGTATTACTGTAGTATTAATTTTGATTAGATTAATTGACTCTGGCCTAATATTTTTCTGATATATAATCCATTGAAAATTTTTAGAGGTGAATGGTTCCTGTGACCAGATGGATAGGCTGAGGAGTGTTGTCAGATTAGAGGGAGTTGCTGGAAGTATTTTTAGTCCAGGCTATCCAGAAGAATACCCAAACAACAAGGAATGTGCATGGCATCTTTCTGTCCCATCTGGGTTTAACATCAGACTTAAATTTCTCACATTTCAACTTGAATCCAGTGGAAATTGTAAATCAGACTTTGTGGAAGTAAGAGATGGAGACTCACCAACAAGCCCTCTAAAGAATGCGTTTTGTGGGTCGTCTCTTCCACCTGTATTAATATCAAAAGGCAGGCACATGTATGTGAGTTTTAGGAGCAACTTTGCTTCAAGTGGGAAAGGTTTTCTTGCTGTCTTTGAATCTACAACTGAAGGTTTGTGCTATATAATTTCAAGTTCTACTGACTGCAATTTTCATAAACGTGCGAACTCTGTATCTGTGAGCTGCACGCTGAAATTTGGTTTTTCGCTGCCGTCATTAAAACCTATTCAGTCAGTACCTTTCATATTTTTGACTGACAGCAGCAGGAAACCAAATTTCAGTGTGCAACTCGGAGACACAGACACAGTTTGCATTTTTATAGAATTGCCATAATTGTTGTTTTTTTTTCAAGATAAATTTAAAGGAAAGAAATTCAGTAGAATTCGCCTTGATTTCATAGCACGTCATTCTCTAGAGTACCATTTCTTTATTTAACAGTTGCGGATCAAGAAGATACATGAATATGGATACAACTAAGACAGATCTTATTTTCAAGAGAATATTATTAATCGAATAATATGTGCTTTGAAATGGGAAAACATTACGCCAAACGGTCTTGACTATTTAGTAATGTTTTTTATGTGATCTATTGTGCTTCATTACTATTGTACATCTGTTGTTTTTTTCATCATGATGTTTATTGTTTCCTTTGTATTTCTTAAAGCACCTAAAACCATCACGACCCCATGGGTGCAACCAGGCATTTGCTCCCCAGATTACACCTCTACTGTTAATAACAACTTAAAGCTGTCTGGATCATCAGGGGTTATCCTGAGCCCCCTCTATCCCTCCCAGTACCCTAACAGCATCAGCTGTACCTGGAAAATATCTGTTCCAGATGATAAAAGAATACGTCTTGAGTTTGATGACTTCTGGATTGACGACCAACGTGGTTGCCATGGTGACTACCTGGAGGTACGAGATGGTCCTGGTACTTCAAGCCCAATGCTTGGCGATAAATACTGTGGGAATAAAAACCCTGGGGAGATCTACTCAACAGGCTCGAGTATAAGGTTGCAGTTTGTTTCAGATGCTAGTGGTACCAGCCATGGGTTTAAGGCCAAATATTCAGCCGTTAGCAAGCGTAAGTTTAAACGTTTATTGAATATTAGTAATAACGGTATTGACTTTCAGCACGTACAAGCTACGACATGCCTTAAAATTGAAATGGCTTCCCATTGTCTTCCAGTACTTTGTGCATCCGTAATGCGTAGTTAAGACTACCGTACAACAGCTACGAATTTGACGTATCTTTTCATGAGTGCGAGATAAAGGTGGCTTGTCATGCTGTTCCCGTTTATATTTGTGGACGGGAGAAATGTGGAGGAAAAAAATATCCATGATCTACAAACTATGCAAATATTAGTCTCGAAAATGGAATCAAACCCAGGCTGAACGGAAAGAAACCATACGAACAGTACACAAGCATTACTTTTGCTTCCCATCAAACGAACTAATTTACTTTATTAAATTTTCCCCAGCTTTCAATCGGTTTATCGCTGTAGGTATTGCTATCGGAGCCATTGTCATAGTACTGATAGCCATTCTCATTTACTGCAAGATCAAGAAAAAGAGAAGTAAAGATTTAGAAGATGACATAGAGGACTTTGAAGATGGCCAAGGGACGATAGATTCCAGGCAAGCTGAAACACCAGGCAACCCGTTGCTTAGCAATGGAGCCGAGACGCACCATAACAACGCCACGCCGAATGACCGCTACAGTGTCAATTATGAACCAAGACCAGTTGCTATGGAAACACTCCTTAACGACCAAGGGAGTATTAAAAATGACTTGACCGAGGAAGAGTGTGCATGGTTTAAACCAAGTAAAAGGAAAAGTAAAGGTTTCGAGTAGTTTTACATGGATGAATAGGTTTTAGTTCCAAAGCAGCTGAAGGAAAGAAATTTTCAAACGTTGTCTTTCGTGAACTCTGCAACATAACCCGCGAAATTCGACATTGCACAATCCTTGCAGACTTCAAATCCTCATTCCATATTATCACACGAGATTGGTATGTCTTGTATTGCTGAACAATGTGTACGGCGTACAGCAGGTCATTAGGACTGTTTCAAAAGCTGTCAACTTGAAATAACCCGATGCTAACCTCAAATACCATACCGTAAATTCCCATCCCACACCCGGATAAATAACCATTTCTCACCCCAAGTAAAAACCCTCACGACTAAGTATAAGGCCAGGGGTTATGACCGGGGTTTTACGGTATGCGCTCAAAATCTTCCGATGGCTTTGCCAAACTTTGTGAAAGTTGGCTTATTGAACAGAAACTAAATACCTTGAATGAACTATGAGCACAAGACAGACCAAAACACGTGTGATGCTAGTACAAGGGTATTACGTGGAGAAAACAATGTATCTCACTGAAAGAAGAATGGCCGTCTGTACTACCACTAGTATCTTCAAATATAGCAAACCTTTGGTGTCTAACGACACTAATTCAAGTATGCAGTCAGGGTGTGGGAGAGGACTTAGCAAGAAAGTCTGCGTCCCGAAAGAATGACCACGATACCTAATGCTTTACCGACTGGGTACAACACTACTTTACAGTATTTATCCTTTATGGCTGTGTTTTTGTATTATAGATTATATTTTCCAATAGTGCATGTATGTACATATTTTCTAGGGGTCAAGCCCCAATGGATGCTACTATAGTTGTATACCTTTTTGTAAGGATACGGAAATATTTATGTAACATTGCTCAGCTAGAACTGCACTCATTTGACTTAGTCTTGATTTCTAGCCTTTGACGCTTCGTGCATATATATCCACGTACACCCCTGTGGCGCTTAAGGGAGAGTATCGCGGAGACACAAACCCCCAAAGGCTGTAAATGTGGACCAAGAGTTATATATTGCGAGTAATGGTATTTTTAAGAGTATACCCGCTTATAAGCGGTCCGCTGATAAACGGATGGGTAGAGGGAGGGAACGAAAGATGATGTCTGACTTGTCTAAATTACCAGCACTTGGTAATTAAATTTCAACGCGAAAAAAATTTTGAAGTTCAAAACGCCTAGTTTCTTAGAATAGAGTGTTTTTAATCATCGTCCATAATGCGAAAGGTTTCTTGTAAAGAAACGATTTTGTTGTTCTAAATAAACTAAAAGAAAGAATTCCTCTAACCACAGTAGAGTCTAAAATTTATTAAATATTTGAATATTCCCCGGCTTCTTTCATTATTCGTCATAAGCCAGGGCCTTTCTTTCTTCCCTCTCCTTTCCCCCAAGGAAGTTAGAGGATGACCATTTTTAAGGGTATCCTTGACCATATTTAAGAGTAAATTTTTTTGAAATGACCATATTTAAGAGTATCCTTTTTTAAAATGACCATATTTAAGAGTATCCTTTTTTCAAACGACCGGGGTTATTTAAGGGTATCCTTTTTTCATATGACCATTTAAAAAGATACTCTTAAATATGGTTATTTGAGAAAAGGATAGTCTTAAATATGGTCAAGGATAGTCTTGAAAATGGTCATTCGAAAAAAGGATACTCTTAAATATGGTAAAAGATACCCTATGGTATGGTATATGAGTACATAGGGGAATCATGTAAAAAAACAAAGGCGCTCGCGTAAAAAATGTTCTAGTGCATTTTTTATCGATTACGATATCGATCTTATTACGGAAGAAATTATCTTGACCTCGAATTTAAAAAGTAATGATTGATTTTATTTCATTCGAATTTATTTTCACCATTCACTTTAATCTAAATTGGGCTCCCTGTGGACTGAGTCGACTCAGCATTCAGCTGTCAGTCCAGTGCCTAACTCGAAACGAATAACAGGTAATACGTTCATGTTCTATATACACCAAACTGCCAATTCGGACTATATATTTTTCTTGTATTTATGTGATTTGGCATCATTTGCTGTCATTGGGTGTCATTCCCCATCATTCGCCACCATTCCCCTTCATTCCCGTCAGTCACCGTCATAAGACATCTCACTATCTTT
>NW_022261873.1:24044-36005 GCF_009602425.1 Actinia tenebrosa
TCAAAGATAGTGAGATGTCTTATGACGGTGACTGACAGGAATGAAGGGGAATGGTGGCGAATGATGGGGAATGACACCCAATGACAGCAAATGATGCCAAATCACATAAATACAAGAAAAATATATAGTCCGAATTGGCAGTTTGGTGTATATAGAACATGAACGTATTACCGAATAACAGATGTAGAGGATAAGGTTTTAGCGTTTTATGTCGTTTAAAAGCGATGGCTCAGTGAAAAATGGGGAATAACTGGAATTCTGCTGTACTTATAAGTCTTCTATGTAAGTACAGAACTATTTTTTTCTGTGTCTTTCATTGCAGTTGTAGTCGTAATGATATTTTGAAATGGGAAGGCCTCGCTCAAATAATGTGTTATCAATTTTTGGTTTGTCCACCTCGGTTTTTATCGCTTTGAATAGTGCATGAATCATATCAATAAAATACGATATCTTGACATAAAGTATGCGAATTCATGCAGAAAGGTTACACCATATATATCATATTTGTAAATGGTATTTAACAATAACAATACTGTAAAATGATTGATTGAAATACTGAAGACTCAGCGTCCTTGATAATTTATGACGACCCCATAAACAGGATGTAGATTTTTGCCAAATCGAACATTTTTTAAATCTTTAAATGTAAGAATTGACAATGTTTTACTGTAAGATACAGAAATAAGATTATTTCTAACTTATGACTTAATCGCATTTTTATACATACAGCAAGTGTCTCACTCACAATAGCATCAAATATTGCAGGTCAGTGCGTATAAACTAACACTATTTTGGTATATTTAGCATAATGGACCATTGACTCATAGGCCATGATGGCGAGAGGACTAATTGTTTTAGCTATATCCAGCTAGTTGGTCAAATACTTAGATGCAAACAGGTCTTGAATTAAAGTTAAATTCATTCTTTTGGCTTTCAAAGCAGGCACTTAGTAGGCTTTAACTTATAGCCTACTAGTAGTTCATCCAATCAGAATGAAGCATTGATGATAGACTGAAGTTGGATTTGACTAATAGACATTATACACTGAATACAAATATGACGAACAATTTGAATAACTATTGTTCTGGACTGATTAGCCTCTGTAAAACACTGTGAAAACACTTAATTATGTTTCCATGTGAAAACGTAGGCTTAGGTCAGTCCAGAACAATAATTATAATTTCAAATTGATCACCATACTTCAATTCAGTGTATACATAAAATTATTATTTAGCCACAAATGTAAATTTTCTTGCTTTCTGATTGATTGAGACACGACATGGTAGCCAGCCAATCAGTGTGCATGTTTTATTTCAAAATTAATGCTGATTTTATATATTAGGATGTAATGACACTGAGATTTCAATCACCATGCACAATGCAACATCATCTGGGAATCTCTCAAGCCCTAAGTATCCAGACTGGTTCCCAGGAAACGCTTCATGCGTCTGGATTCTCACCTGCCCACCAGGAAGACTAATCAAACTTTACTTGAATGAAGTAATATTCAATAACTCCAGCAAAAAACACTTGTACCTTGAAATCCGTGATGGTGTGAAAGCTTCTAGTCCACTCATCTTGAACATTACTGCTGAAGAGTCCAAACTAAAAGAAAATAATTTTGCGCCTATTATTTATTCATCTGGACAAAAGTTGTCTCTTCATTTGAAAAAAGGATTAAGAGAAGCTAATGGTAGTGTGCGTTTTCGTATTTCTTACAACTCCACAAAACCAGGTAATTTGAATAATCATAACATTTTGAAAAGACTTTTCAAAAATCATTTACACATATCCAAAATATACTCTGCAATAAATATGAAACTACAGTAACATCATTCGTAATGCCCCCTTATATTAGTCTGTGTAATACAATAAGTATTTCTTCTTGTAAAGTTTGATATAATTCTCTAATGTGATGAACTATATATCTTTTACTGTCACTAATGTATTGTCTTACATTGAAGTTACAATAATCCTTGCGTTAACATTTTATATTCTTTCCAAACATCTCTATCAATCCCTAAGGATTGGTGTTTACAAGTATATTTAACAAATAAAAGACCTTTTTCCATGCTTTGTTCAGTAATAAAGCACGCAGGAAGTGACGTAAGCATGAAAGAAGTGTAAGGAGAAGCACAAGCTGTAGGTGAATGTTTCTCACACTTCTTGAGTGCTTACAGCGCTTCCTAACTGAGTGTTTTATTACTGTACGGAGCAGGGAAAAAGCTGTTTTATTTATTTGATTATTTAATAGTTGGTAGTTTATGACTGTTGCATTACTATTAAAACTTACAATATAGCTTATGTTTTTCTTTCACTTAGGCAAATCCTGTTCAGCCAAAAACACTGATGACGAGAATAACAACATACTCTTGACAACTCCATTCCTGTTGACCACGGGAGCAGACTTGCCCTCTGAAGTGGATTGCACTTGGAAAATAACACCAAGTATATTGGGTATCCTAATGAACATCACCCTGAACATAAACAAGAATCTTTTGTGTAGAACAGGGAATGTTTCTATCTTTGATGGACCTTATGGCCCAGCTAGTAAGCTGAAACATAGTCTTTGCCAAGAATCGGGAGGAGTATCATTATTTACCTCTGATGTTGGTTTGTCTTTTCAATTGAAGTCTTCAAATTTCAGCTCTTTTCTTCAAATTCAAGCAACTGGTAAGTTTTTTGAAGTAAATTCTGTAACATAACAAACATTAAGAGGAGTTGTAATCAGTGATATGGAGGGACTGAAGTCATTATTTCAATGACATAATTATAGCAAGAGTAACAGAGCTGGAAGGGTTAGCACACGCCTTTTGTGCCAAGTTATGTTGACATCTTGGCTATGTTGGTGGCTTTTCAAATGAAAGTTTTCTTCTTGAAATACTTGTTTGTTAATACCAATTATATGTCTATGAGAAGTCTTTCAATTTGCAGCTGCATAAGTTTCTTCATATACTGTGAGGATATGCAAGGATAAGATCAATTTGATACATTACAACCGCAGTACAAATATACTGTATTTACTTAAATAAGCCCCTCCCCTGAATAAGTGCTTCCCCTGAATAAGTGCCCCTTTGGGCAAAAAATAACAATAAGCGCATCCCCCCGAACAAGTGCCTCCCACATTAAGGGGGCACTTAACATAAGTGTTTCTTCTCGTCATAGTATACTAATACCATACTAATACTATAGTATACTAATTTTTGTTCAGAGGATGATTGCATTGAGGAGACAAATTCTAGATACATGACAAAAAATTTCCATAAAGGATTACAACCCTTGTCAAGGACTCGATGCCAGAGGAAATTCAGCAATCCTTCAGGTCCTTTGTATATTCAATTCTTCTACTTTCAATTACCTGATGGATGTGAGAATAACAGTGTACAATTGTTCGAATTCCATAAACATTCCAACAAATCGACACTGAGGGCCAAATTCTGTCCACCATTGGAATGGTGGCCTGACATTATCATCTACAGTGGACAAGCATTAATCAAGGTCCAAACAGAAGCTTCTAGTAAAATTAACTTCAAGTATGGATTCTTTACTTATATTCATCCAAGTCTTCGTCTCCCTAGTATTCCGTATTGCTCACAGTATAATAGTCCAGAAGAAAATGCAAACCTTATACTCACTGCTCGTAAAGATTACATTAGTTCACCAGGCATGAAATATTCCTATCCCCCTGGGATGTTTTGCAAATGGATAATTTTACCTTACAACATAACTGAGAAAGAACAGATAAGGATTAAGTTTGACAAATTCGATTTCTCCAAGGGATATGACAAGGATTGTAATCAAGATCATATTCAGGTAGGTATCTGTTGATGTATTTCTTTAATCAGAGACATTGGGACCCAATTTTATAGATATAGTTGGTGGGTAATGGTAAATACTCCTATCCTCTGTCAGTTACCTATTGAAATGCTCGGTATAAACCTCCTCAGCTCTGGCATAATGTTGTCCCATTTCAGACCATGTGTCATTCCCTTGAGAATAATATTCTTTGTTTGAGTTGTATCCATATTCATGAGTCTTCTCATGTGCAACCGAGTGCAAACCTTAAACAAAGAAATGATACTCTAGGGAATGTGGTCTGAAATGGGAAAACATTACCCCAAGCCGAAGAGGTCTATTGGGTGACCTAGCTGTATAAGGCACTATATCTATACAGAATGCATAATGTTATTTTCACAGTAGCTACTGAAGAACATTGATAACATGAATAATAACAACAATAATAATAACAATGATACTAATAATAAGGCAAAAATACATTTAGATATGCCACTGCAGCAAATAATTTGTTTGTTTGTTTCTTATAAGCTTGACTTTGGTAATGGAAGAGTACAGAGATACTGCAAGGCAACTGGTGATCCACGGATCATTTATTCAGGGGATGCAAAGAGCTTGAATGTAACATTTGTATCCACACCCCTGTACACTGCAAATCGGGGCTTCTTGATCACATATGATGTAGTTCTGATTGGTAAGTAAAAACGTTTTTTTGGAAAACATGATAGCACATTTTCTTCTTTTTTCTTGGGGGACTCACAATCATAAAAAAAGACAAATTTCCTGCCATCTGCCAATTCTGGTGTCTTGTGATATTGGCAAACTTTTTATTTCTGTTAATTGGATCTGAAACCCAACCTATGAAACTACATGGGAAATATTCTATTTGTATAAGATTCCAGGTGGTTGGACATTTGATGCAGGTTGCAATGGGTGTGTTTGGGTGTAATGGGGTGTTTGGGTGTAATGGGGTGTTTGGTGTAATGGGGTGTTTGGGTGTAATGGGGTGTTTGGGTGTAAGGGTTGTGTTTGGTTGTAAAAGGTGTGTTGAGTGTAAGGGGTGTTTTTGTTTGACAGGGGTATGTTTGGGTGTATGTGGTGTGTTTGGGTGTAAGGGATGTGTTTGGTTGTAAAAGGTGTGTTGGGTGTTAGGGGTGTGTTTGCTTGATAGGGGTGTGTTTAGGACTAAGGGATGTGTTTGGGTGCATTTGGGTGACCGGGGTTTTTTTTGTTTGGGTGTATGGGATGTGTTTAAGTGTTAGGGGTGCATTTGGGTGAAAAAGGTTTGTTTGATTGACAAGGGTGTGTTTGCTTGTAAGGGGTTTTGGTGTTAGGGGTGCGTTTGCTCACAAGGGAGGTGTTTGGGTTTAATGTTTTTTTACTTCAGGTTAGTGTGATTCCCTCAAGAACAAGACTCTTTGTTTGCATGAGTTGTACCCACATACAAAGCCTGAAAAGGAAATACAACGTACAAGGAATTAGGTCTAGTCTAAAGCCCTATAAAACAATTTTTATATTTTCTAGTTCCTGCACCCCCTCTTCGTCAATTTTTCTCGTGGACTGTCATTGGTGTTCTGATTGGAGCGGGCTGCCTTCTTATCGCATGTATTGCATTCGGCATTTATCGATGGAAAAGGAAAAAACAACACGATAAGGTCATGCAACGAATCACAAACGAAAGGGATGAGCAAGAAGACACCCTCCCAGATGAAGTGGCGACGGCCACGCCCACACATCAGGGCCCCCCTCCCCCATACACAGGGATAGGCGAAGAATCCTATCTGATGCAGCAACCTAAAGAAGACCAACCCTATCCGTGGTTTAGCCCTGGTACGACTGTCATGGAACACAGCCCACGCGAAAGAAGACCTGGACCCGAAATGGAATCGGAAGTGTAACAATGTAAATCGATGTTTCAATCAAAACCAAAAACTACTGTCAATATGTCGGCTC
The DNA here is from genome assembly GCF_009602425.1 of Actinia tenebrosa. Next base: position 29,793 of record NW_022261873.1, read on the forward strand.
CATCCGCCATGCTTGAAAGTCTCGTTTCACAAGAGCAACTAGAATATAACCGAGCGACTCTAAAGCAAGCTTGCGGCTCAATCCGAAAGCTTTCATCTAATAAATTGAAAACTTTACAGTTACACAGATTACAAACTGTGTGATGGTCTGGTTATGGCTGTGGGCTGGCGACAAGTTTCTGCAAATCAAAATACAAATGACATTATTGCATACTGGTTTAATATCGTGTTATTTAAAGCATAGTGTTGTGTAAAGTGTATACAGTTTGCAGGAAAAATATTATATATAAAGGTCTTTAAAGCGGTTTTTAAACACTACATAGGTACATTATATGGGTAGGAACTTGTAGATAAATTGAATCACCGTAAAAACTGTGTGAAACTGACGTTTCGGACGTTAGTCCTTCGCCGGAGTAAGTGTTAGGCCCGGAGGGGGGTACTCCGCCAGGATTTGGGTAGGTGTGTTCCGCTGGGATTCTGAAAGGGGTACCAAATTTGAGTTTTTTTGGTTATGACAAAAAAACTCAAATTTTCTAGACCCTGTTTATGACAAAAGATATAATTAATTGCACTGAGTTCCTGTTTCAATTATCATGCCAGCTCGCGTATCTCTTTTTGAAGACCATAGTAACCAGTTTCGGTCAATACGAAATTAGAAACCCTGAATATGACAGGAAACTCAGGAAGAACTTGGAACTTGAGTGAAATTGCATACCCTGTTTATGATAAGAAGCTTGAAAAACCATACCCTGTTCAGCGGATCATTCCCGTATAGTCCATATATGGGAGTACCCCCCTCCCCCCCGGGTGTTAGGGCTAAAGATTCTGTGTGAAGTGAAGGACTAGCGTCCAAAACGTCAGCTTCACAAAGCTTTTTACGGTGATCCAATTTATCTACAAGTTCCTGCTGTTTTATTCAGAAACACCGACGCAGTCCACGCTAGTACTCTACTAGTTATCACCACTCATTATATGGCTAGGTTAGTTTAGGAAAGTTATTTTATTTTATCGATTTTTTAACAATCTTAATCCCCCAGAGAAAACGCATAGCGCAGTAGAAACATGAATGTTATATTTTTTACCAAATAGAAAATAGAAACTTTTTACCTCATGCATAAATATTTATTGTCAATTTTCTTAATTATTGGGTTGCCTGTGGCAGCCAATAAGGACAGTGTCTGTATTCGTACCTATATTATAGTACTAAAAATATTGAATCCACTAAATTAAAGTCCCGATTTTGAGGATATAAAGTTGACACGCTGGAAATGATAGTAAAAGTCCATGAAAATATTCATCGCGTAATATTTGGAAAACGCTCTCATACATTTATTTCATATTGCAATATGTTGGGAGCCTTGATGAATACTACCGTCGTGAGCTCGCGACGGTGGGCGAATGGAGGTCACGTACCTCGTCCCAGTCCTAAATTAACTCACGTCTGTAGTCGGCGTATCTTAAAGTCACTAGTTTCGATTGGTGCAAGTCGCTTTGAAAGTTTAGTTTTCGAGAAAATAATAAGCGGTAAACGATTTCTATGATGTCATCATTACGTCAAAATCCTTTCGTGACATTGTGTGAAAAGAGCTTGCTCATTGAATTATTCAAGACGAAGTTGTAGCCTTTTCAATGCGGCTAGGTGTGGTAGACCAAAACTAATTAAATATATCAGTGTTTCCAGAAACGCTTTAAGAGTTCTCTGTCGGGGTTTACGAGGAAAAAACTAAAGTGTCGCTTGGTAAATATTTATTGGGTAAGTAGATTCGACGTGAACAACTTCCCAGTACAGTTTGTGCTTTTATGGGTTGTTTAGAATACGTTTCGATCTGAGTTGGCAATCAAACCTCCATGAAATATTACAGTATATTTCATCTCCTCTCCCTCATCATTTTGTCTCATTCTCCCGCAAATTTCAGCCGCTTAAGGTGGAACCAAACTTTGAGCGAACTTTGGACAATTTTATTCTCGCTCCCTTCGCAAAACTAGTGCGTCAATTTAACTGGATTTTTCATATAATGTGCTTGGATTATCGTAGATTCTAACAATGATTTTGAAAAATGTTTTCTCCAAAATTTGGATAGGAAAGGCTGTAAAATTTCACTACCATCTAGATAAAGCTCTGGTCTATTGATGTAGGAAGTTTAAAGAAAAAACTTGGAGCCGTTTTCAAGAAAACGGCGAAAACACGATTTTTAGCAAAACTCTCATTTTTACAACGACAATTAGGTTTACAACGACAATTAGTAAAAAAAAAACATTTATTCGATGAGTTTTTAAGAATTGATGCTGATTTTTCGTAAGGCTCATCTGCAATACTATAGGAAAAAGACATGTGAAAACTTTAAGGCAATCCATTCAATGGTAATGTTTCTACAGCGCGATGTTTCATATGCTTCAAATTTTGGATCGAATTTTCAAGTGCCGTCATAACTTTTTTCTGCCCAAGACTTTCCATCCAAATTTATACAGACTGCAATAGTACTAGATGATAAGATTCTGAAAATTTCAGAAAAATCGTACCTCGTAGGATGAGGAGAAAAAAGCCAAAAACTAAAAATAACACTGTTTGATTTTCGGCCGTAATAGGCTTAACATTTAAAAAATCTTAAAATAAAATACACTGTTAGAATCTAGGATCATCCAAATACATTATAAGAAAAATCCAGTTAAATTGACGCACTAGTTTTGCGAAGGGAGCGAGAATAAAATTATCCAAAATTCGCTCTCAATTAGTTTGGTTCCACCTTAATGGGCCCCATCGGGGAACAGAACTAGAATATCATTTATCCATATATTATAAACTAATTATGATTTTTACGGCTATAGTTGTGAGAAAATATATTTCGTATTGTGGTGGAGTCGCGTAGCGACGGAGCCCAATACGAGAATATATCTTCTGCGAACGCCGTCAATATTTTGTGGTATTGCCGTCTCAAAATCGTAATCCGTTTTGTATTGCGATTCCTGCAATTTTTTGGTTTTTTTTTTTTTTTTTTTTTTTTTTTTTTTTTTTTTTTTTTTTTTTTTTTTTTTTTTCATGATGTGCAATTTTGATGATGAAACAATAAATTCTCCCAACGTAAAAATTCCTGTTTCTTTAACAATCATCGATCACGCAAGCACTTTTTTCACTTAAGTCGTTTTGAACGGAAACAAAATCATTCAAGCAAACTTGAAATCAAATTCTTTACATTTTGTGCGTTCTTCATCAAACTCACTCAAAATTCAAGTTTACCACTGGAAAAAAAGGAGGGAAGCTATTGTTAAACAAAAGATAAGTTTTTCTCGATAAAAAAATGTTCGTTTCAAAATATTTATCCAAATTTCAAAAGCGAGTGAATTTCAAAAACGGTTTACAATTGTATTGAGCAAAAAGGCTGTAATATCTTCAACTTACTTAAGCAGTTACTTTACGAAGATGCTTTTGGCAATTTCAAGTGCTCAGTTGGTCTTTTTAAGTCTTTTTTTACGCCTTTTTACGGTAAAGTCGTTCTTCAAAAAAAATTTTTTGAGCCGTTGCTCTTTTTTTTTTTCGCAAGAAGCGGCGAGAAAATGACATGTCTATCTTGTGGTTGGTTCATATCAGATGATGTGCAAAATCGTGCAATTTAGAGCTTAAAATCGTGCAATTTAGAGCTCAAAATCGTGCAATTTAGGCTGAAATCACTGCTGCAGGGAACCAATCAATTTGCAGGATTTGCTTGTGATTTCAAAATGGATGTAATAATTAACCGCGAGATGAGAGCAACCCACATCAGGACTGATGAATCCACATCAGGCTATAGTCCATCAAAATTTCAAAAAGCCGATTTTCATTAGCTTAACGGTAAACCAGGTTGAAATACTGTTAATCACTGACCCAAGACGGGGTTGCTCACCATTTAAACTAATTCATCCGGTTGGAAATTAATTCGCTAATGGTAAGAAAAGAGCGGGAAACTTTGACTTTCGAAAAATGGTACGCGCGTCTTCCGGAAGAACTAAAAAGAGCGGGAAAAGTGGGTTACCTCAATTATAAGACCGAGTTTTCCGGAACTTTCCGAATTGACTGACACATACCATTTGTTTTCCAACCGGAATTCAATCCAATTCCGTTATCACTTTCTTTTTATTTTCTCTTCCTGAAAAAATTTTTTTCGAAGAGAGCTTAAACGTTATCATGGGTTGGTTATTATGTATGATTTTATTTTTATTTTTCTTAGTTCTAGACTCTTGTCGAGACAATGTTCTTGTCTTGGAGCTATTTTGGGGTCATTGTGCTCTTAACCTGTCTGTATCAAATTGCACTATCTGGTAAGTACAGGCACTCCGCGCTACCATTTACATATCATATTTCAACAAGACCAGTCCAGTTTCAACATTCTGGCTCGCATAAAAAAAACTATTTACTTAATGTTTCTTTTTATATGGTTTTGGTTTTGATTTACTCTGTTTGAAGTCTCTATATATTTCTGGCTTTTATGACTGATTGGTTGATTAGGACATTGTTATATTTCCTTTATAGATCATCATTCAACAATGGTCGCAAAAAGAGACGCCTCGTGTGGAGCAGGACTCAGTAATTAATTACTACCATTAATTGAAATATGAATTTAAAAATTGGGACTTAGCAGTGTCTTTGTTTTTTTTTCTCCCTCCACAATAATCAACCTCTAAATTCTAATTTGTTCTATCGGCTGCCTTATCAATTGGGTTACAACACCTTTTAATCATTAAGCCGTCCACCCAGAAGTGGTAAATGCATTAGATTTAGATTTAGGATCTTCTTAGAGGAAAACCGTGRCAAAYCTTGTAGTATAGAAGAGGAAGAACAAGCAACACAACTGGCTTTKTCCCAYAATTCCCCGATGCTGCCCTCGTACTATTTTTTGTCAGTGTAACTACCAATTCTAATCCCCCCTTTTTTTCAGCCTGTGGTCCCGACTGCCAGGCTCTTTGTGTTGCAATGCACAATTACTATCGAAAACTGCACGATGCACCTCCCTTGTCGTGTGATCCAGAACTGGCCAAGTCAGCCCAAGAATGGACCGACGAACAAGCACGAGCAGGCAACATGCACCATTCAGAATGGACGGATAAGTTTACTGAGAGCATCTCATGGAAAGGTTGGGGATGGGAAGGGATGGAGAAGATGGAAGGAGCCATCCCAGGTGCCATAAGGGGCTGGTACTCTGAGATCAAAAATGATTATAACTATGCTACAGGGAAAGGGAATGGTCAGGCTGTTGGTCACTTCATGGCTGTAGTATGGAAAGGAGAGACCAAAATAGGCTGTGGGTTGAACATCAAGGAAGGCGATGGGACATACGTGACAGCTCATTATGCACCTGCCTCGCATGTTAATGTGAATTTTGAACTGGTTCCAAAAAATGTCTTACCGCGTAAAGACCCAGGTAGGGACACACGCTAAAAACTTTCCTAATTATTCAATTCGTTTGTTTAAGGCCGAATCCTTTTTATGAAATTTAATATTTTTTCTCATATTGTGAACTCAGATCCAAAATGTGATATCCGTTCATCGGAACGTAAAGATTGCAACGCAGACCTGAAGGCCCCATTCGTGACCCCTGAGGAATGCCTTAGCGCTGGCTGTTGCTACGATGATATGTTCATGTCCGAACCAAGTGTAAATTTCTACGGAGCAGAAGGCAGAAATTGGTGCTTCGTTCGTAAAGGAGGTGAGTCAATATATGCAATAAAAAAGTTAATATTCTGACAAACCATCAAGCTCAAGGACAGACCTAAGGTTTCAGTTCTCACGACAGTCACTTGCTTTGTGTTTTCCTAGGAGCACCCTCTCCCACTAAAGCACCAGGTGCCCAAACTACAAAAGCAACAGGTAAACCATACAGATTTTTTTGTCGATTGGATGTTTTTGCCTTGAACACCCTTACCTTTAATGATATTAGGGGATACCCTTGCCACCTTTTTCGGTTTAATTTTTTTTTTTTTTTTTAAATTGCATTTGCAGGTGCTCCTGGTGTTACTGAGTCCCCTAGAGGTGGTCAAACAACAGGTGATACTATATTGTGTTTTGCCACAAACGTCCTTCATGGATGTACATTCTAATTAACGGCATGTTCTTTCATATCAATAGCCACATTTCTTAGTTTACTTCATATAAATTGTATTTTCAGGTGCTCCTGGTGTTACTGAGTCCCCTTGAGGCAAACAAACAGAATGTTAACTTTAAAGTGCTACTACGACGAAAATC
>NW_022261873.1:59328-78873 GCF_009602425.1 Actinia tenebrosa
TTGAAGACGAAGAGAGGGTAGCTTTGGTTAAACAGGATAATCGAAGTATCATCAAATACTGATGCTTTTAAAAGCAAGTGAATGAAGATTAGATGAATACATCGAGAATATCATCAAGTTCTTTATTTCATTCAATCATTTTTTCACACATTTTACACACTGAAATGACAAAAAGCGGAAAGGAAACTAAAATTTTCACGTGCAGATTTGAAACTTGTCAAATATTCAGGAGTATAATTAGTCGCTACCGTGAACTCAGTTGTGCGGACAATTTACCAACTAGTAGTTGCGTTGTTTAGAACCATAGACACGATTCCTGAATACTTTCTCTTTCAAGCTTCAAATGAGCGGCCTGAAATACATGCAAGACTCTGGGTTGAATATTCAAGTTCTTCTTGCATACAGGTAAATCATGTGCTGTCGCTTTGTCAATTCGTGTTGAATAGCTTTCTTTGAATGCCCAGCAAAGCTACCACTGCATTGAAAGTAGTGCATCGTTTGCTACAAAATTTATCGTTATTTCTTGCATTTAAACATCTGAGGCCGAAAAGTGCCCTTTTCTTTAAGGGAAATGATATCTAGGCTTTATTATCCGCTATCAAAGTTGTGGTTAAGTTAACTTGCCACAAGTGGTACTCGCTGTGTGTATTTGTGGTTTAGAGCGCGAAGTGTGATTATTAAAACCGCGGCGTTATTTCACGTCTTGCAATGACAAATAGTAAACCTAAGTAAGCTTAATTATTTTCCAATAATAATAATAATAGCATTTATTTTTAACACGATGAAATTACAGTTACAAACTGTTATAATTGTTGTGTCGTCCATGTCTGTCACGCAGGCTATAGTCCAATCGAATAGATCGTCGGAAACTAGCGCGCTATTGTGAGTGTTAAACAGCTCGTTTAACAATATCGAATACGATAGGGGAATTACCTATTACCAATGACGCAAGCGACTTTTATCAAATTGGGCTTCCTGTGATTATTCAAAGACAATAAAGACACTTTTTGGACAATGAAAACTTCATCGGGTATTCATCGAGTTACGCGCTTCGAGTTATGCGCTTCGCGTTACGCTCTTTTCGAGCTGCGCACTCGACCACAACCAAATTTGACGTTTTCACGCAGTGCGCGTAAGTCGATGTCATTAAGAAATTTGTGCGAGTTTGAGTTACGCGATAGGCGCGTAACTTGGCTGTAGAAAGAGATTTCGTAGTTCGAAATCCGAAGCGCGCAATTCGATGAATACTCGTCCTCGACTAAAATATTCTTTTTCATAGATATATATGAATAACATTTTGTATGAATTTTAGGGTCGTCAAATTTTTATTTATCATGTACTATATTTTTGTTGAAAAAATATATAAAAGCGAAAACCAGCTGAATCTCTATTTTACTCCTGTTAAACATTTTGCATGCTATAGCTGAACAAAAGTCTCAATGTGAAAGAAGGGGTGTAACTTAATTAATCGTATTTATGAATCATTTAATTATTAATTTAATTCAGGCGGTCCTCCTGTTCATTTTAACGCGCGTGAAAAGGATTTACAGAAAACCTTGAACTATAATCCTTACTTTTTTCTAGCGTCTTCAGTTTTCGTAATCGAATTGTGGTTTATATATATTAAGAGGTAAAAATAGGTCAAAAAATTCTTTAAAAGTTTTGGCGTCGAGATCTAAAGCGTACATGCAAATCAATATATTACTGGACAGCCGATAGCCACCGAGAAAGCTATTAAGCGTGAAACAATCATTAAGCTGTAAATGTTCGTGTTCAGATTTTGACAACTGAAGGATTTAACACTTGGGGTTCCTGTGGTTGACCAGACAATTGTTCTAAACTACGGTCCTCATTCCGTGGTTTTCCTGAATGATCCAAAGATTATCCTGAACAGGCGAATCCAAGTAAGTTTCTGAGTTCTCCCATTTCCATGATAGATGAGTGTGGTTGAAAACTTGCAAGTGACCAAACCTGGCGCGATCAAAAAGATTAAGGTTAGAGTTAAGTGATGAATTAAATCTATTAAATTAATGCATTTCGTTGCCTGCGTACGGGTGCCAGCTTGGTGAAGAGAGGCGGGCACTGAGCCTCAAGTAGCCTATATCTACTATTTATCTTCTTATATCTCTCTTTTCCTGTATGCCCTCGCATTGGCGTCCTGAAGCAATTGACTACTTCGGCGGAGAGATGACGGAAAATATCTAGAGTTTCGTGTGTTTGTCTTTCTTTTATGGGTAAAGGTGATCAATGTGCCGTCTTAATTCATCTTTAGTTGTATTCTCTTGTGACGAGCTGTTAATATCAATCGACGTCATTACTGGAACAAAGCTTTATTTGCCCCCTGGACGCCCCATGATGCCTTGCGATCCAAGATTGCCGCCGTATTCGAAGTAGTCTATTTCTTACTAGATGCGTGAACTAGTCAACGCGTTTTCACATGCGCGACTCAGCTTACATATCACATGACCATTTTCTACTTATCTCTTAACTTACCCGTAATCAAAGATATGAGTTACAAGTTTATTTATTGGTCCTAATCCCTGAGAGATTTTTTCTTTAGACCCAGCAGAACCGACAACTACAGTCGTCATATACTTGGGGTTCTTGTATACGTTCTTGTCGGACTGACGATCTATCTCGCGTTTAAAATCTAGAGTGAAATAAAAGTTATAATCAGTGCTCATGCTTATGGCACCGGTGGTGATTGAGAGATTGATTCTAGACTCCAAACACTGGGACACTGAGAATTTTATAGTAGTGGATCCAGAGCTATTTCAAGGGGGGTGACTGTTACCTAGAAAGGCATCACATAGCTAGCGTCCTCCGCAGGCGTCTCTTTACTCTTTTCTCTCTTTTTCTATACTGGGTTTCCTGTGTTGGCTGAGAGTTGACCGAGCGTGAATACCCATCCGTCTCGAATAACAACGAAAACAGCAACGAAAACCAAATCAACAAAAGCCCTAGCGAGAAGTCTGTGGAGGATGTTATCACATAGCATCCTTTTTAGGTCCAAACTTAATTTTTATTTCTATAAGTCCTTTCTCCCCAGTTTATATAACAAATTGAGCTGATCCTCGCAGTATATGAAGCGACTTGTGCAGCTGCAAATTAAAAGACTCAGAAAAAATTCTGAGTCTTGAACGGGATTTAAACTCGTGCCCTGGCGATTCCGTTGCCATATTCTTACCACTGAGCTACCAAGTCTAATATAAGACTTCAAGTACACATTAGGTGGGGTTATCGGCCCGATAGGAAAGATATATATACTATACATATATAAACCACTTACAAGGAAAGTATCTCTGGTAGTTGTGAGAATGTCCACATAAATGAATGTCCACTCCATACTTGTGCAGCAACGGAGAGAAGTATGTGAAGTTCGTGTGATCCATAAAATCACTCTAGAGTGTGCGAAAAAAAATAATCCAGTTTGTAAAACTCTTTGTCTTCTGCACTTTTTGGTAAAGAAATAAAGATGAAAAGCTAGGATTGAAAATTACAATAAACAAACAAACAAACAAACAAAAAAAACCCAAAAACAACAACTGACAACAACAACAACAACAACAACAAAAGAAATCTGAAAGGACATCTGAAGAAACCATATTAACTGAAAATCTCAATGACTTTTTTTGTCGAGATAGAGAAAAAAATCTCAGAATTTATTGCAAATCGCAGTAGGACCGATTACCTTGTGTGCCAAAGATACGATCCATGGTACATTTTCTCTGTTCTTGTTGGCCTAGGGAGCAAATCTCGATTATTATTAATAGCTTACATCGTAAAAAAACTTCAGATGTATCTTATATTTTCATCAGTCCCTAGTATGATGTCAGACTGAATGATCAGATTGACAATCTTGGCCGATATTGCAATAGTATCTTTCATAGTTTCCTGTGCCATTTTGAAAGGTAGCCGTGCCTTTGCATCGAAACGAGACGAACGGTGAGCTTGCAATGATAGGGACCTTGGACAATTTTTCACATGTCTCTACTCATTGCAAGCTCACCGTTCGTCACCTTTCAAGATGGCGCAGAGAACTGTGAAGGGAACTATTCTTTCGGTCCCACCAAAGAATGTACGCAATGAATATTTCTTTTTTATTTTCTCTTTGAGGAACCCTTGCCTTCCAAAAATAATAGTACCTTAGCAAGATCTTGCTCTAGCCAGTTCAACTGCCTTGCAATTTGACCCTACAAAGATACAGAATAAATATTACGCATATCGCGAAAGTTATGACAGCGGATATCGGGTTTGATGTAGTAACACTTACGTCATCTGAGGAATATTTGTAAACTTCTGTGTCGAAGGCAACGAAATGTATGAGTCCGATGTCCAAACTATACCTATCGACAAACAACATTTGTTTGTTCAGTATACTGCGACGCCCATGGGAAAACTTTACGCCCAAGCTAAAGAGATCGATTGAGCATCAGATTTCTATGGAGAACGATTTTGTAATAATGTCCACGTAAACTTACCACAGGCCTGTGCCACTTCCACTGTTTTCACCCACGCCCAATTCCATGTTGGAAAAGCGGTTGATATAGTGACTGAAGTTGTATTTGTGCTGCAGAATGCAATTAATAGTCAATCCGGTAAATAACTAATTCACTAGCTCGTATAATGTTGTTGCTGACGAGTGACAAGATTGAGAATAGAACAACGCCTGCGCATAGCGAGGACATGCACTTACCTCGTGATTTCCTGGAAGCACCATATAAGGAACTAGCGTTGCGACTGGCTGAATAGAATTCATGAACCTGCAGGATAAAGTGGCTGCTGTGAGGAAAATATTTCATTCATGGGAGCACAAAATTCGGTTAAGTTCGGGAGAAAAAGAGTTCGCGGGGTCACTATAGAGAAAAAAAGCTGTCCAAGAATTTCAATTTAGTTTTCAGAACCCTCATTTCTTATTGCGCTTGCTAGAAGAAATATTTGTATGATAGATTTTTGAAATAAAGACAAACGGACGTTTTGGACTAATTTGCATATAGACTTCAAGCAGGCGCAAACGTTTTTCACTTGCGCCAGTTCGTGCAAAAAGAGCATATAAGGCTTTGCACCAACACGTGATGGCAGCCATGACAGGAGGCAGGAACAATATTGATTCTTGTCTAATCTGATTTACATGAGAAAGAATTCAGTTTCCCAGGGGAGAAAGACTCTATTACTGTGCCTCCTGTCATGGCTGCCATCACGTGAGGGTGCAAAGCCTCTATTGGTGTCCATATTACTCATTAAGAACCAACTTACTTGTCACCAGTAACTCCATCTTCTTCGTAAAAGTCATACGCCAAATCTAAAAAAGCGAAGAAATACATAGTATAAATTCACATTAATAAAACTATTTCTTTTTTTACAGATAGAGACGAACTTTCGGTTTTCTCACCTCCCACATGGAAAACGGCATGGAATTTTCCTTGTTTAGCTTCGTCTTTGAGAAGCGGTAAGCTAACAGCATTTTTATAGCCCATGTCACCATACACCTAAAGAAAACCCACATTTTAATAAAGGGATTTTAGGTTCCTTCGCTAACAGAAGAACAATAGGTCATTGGTCTATTAAACAAGCTATGCACTAACCTGTCTTGCCCCCCACCTAACCCCCCTCTCTCCCCTCCTCCCGATTAGTATCTAATGGAATGCACAAATAATTAGCGGCTTACGCTAGAGAGAGTTTCCTGACAGTTTCATATTATTTATTGACTTCCTGACTGAAATAAAACGCCTGATTCAATTGTTCCTTTCGAAACCCTTTATAATTCAACTGAATCAATTAGGTTAACTTAAAGGATGTCGCGGTTTCTTGCAAGGAATGATTTAGTAAGCCCTATACTCAAGAGGGCTTCAACTTGCGATGAAAATTTGAAATACTAACCGCATATATCAAGCTATCCTCGTTAGTGGAAAACGAGAATACATCACTAAGGTTATTGTCGGGATCTCCAACCCTGTAATAGTACTTCGTGTTGGCCTCCAAATTTGTTAGCTGAAAGAAAATTTCAAGTGACAGAAAGACGTTATGACATTGTGATTCCCTCGTGGCGAAATTACGTCATGTTTTCTTTAATTCTTCTTACCCCAAGCGAAGTTTTTACTTGGAGTACAGTAAATCGATCATTAAAGTCGTGCTAGCCTCAGTATCCGGCACCCCTCCCCTCCTATTCCCCCAGAGCCAAAGGATCTGATACTCAGGTTAAGCTTGCGCGAACGAAATAAACAGACGTTGAGCTACTAGAGGTCCGAGCGATGAATGAAAGGATAGCTAGGGAAAGGGGTGATCGGTTTAATAATAATAATAATAATAATAATAATAATAATAATGATAATGATCGATAATGCTTTATTAATATAGCGCACTCTCCAAATGTGCCCAAATGCGCTGTACAATGTAAATAAAACAACAAATAATATAAGGAAAGAAAAAATGATATATATCTAAAAAATTAGAAAAGATCTAAAGTATATCAAGATTATTTAAGAAAGTCAATATGTTAATGATAAGCCAAACTGGAAAAATGGCCAAATTAGCTCTCAATGTTCAGTGGAAGCTCATTCCATAACCTCTTCATCTTCAATTGATTCAAGCACTGCAAGAAGAAGTGAAACAGCTTGTACTAGCTGGCTGCAGCGATGAATTCAGTAAACGGACAGATATCCATTTTTCTTGAAATGACTAGAAGACTGATCGCTTCGAATGTATAATAAGGAAATATCAAGTCTTTTTGTTCCGGACAAAAGCTTTGGTAGCACCTATTATTGGCGTTATACTCTTTTTTTGTTCGAAAGTGCAAAACCGCCATGAGTACGTGCATACAGTAATATCGGATGCACACAGAATGCTCATTATGCTCATTCATATTGTGGGTCTTGGCATCGGTGGAGTCAGTGCGATATGGCGTGTACGTGTGGAAGGATTAAAGGAAGAAGAGTCCGAATGCAAGTATTTTTTCCAGTAGCATGCAAATGACTTTAAGAATTTGAAAGACTTATAATGCTTGCCTGCCGCCTGAGTAGCGAATTTCCTTGAACATATGAGGCTAATGGATTGTCTACTTTACAGGGCCAGTCCAAGAATAACTTTAAGGGAAAAGGTACATGTGATAGAAACGTGCAGCTGTAAAAAAGTACAGGACATTGGGGTCCGCATACAGCATGCTGAGAAATAAGAAGCCCTTGACCCAATCAACGATCCGGCTCTAGCCGATGACGCTGAGGATGTAGATCTGAGTGATTTTTTAATAACAAGGACACAGACGTAAAAATAATAACGACGCTAAAATTGATAACACTTTGAGCTTGCAAGATTGCTTACACCTTAAAATTTCAGTATGTTCGACTAGGTTTAGAACTCATCTCACCTTTCCCTTTACTGATTGGTTTAGATTACAAACCCTTAGTGTAAGCATTGAGAAATAGCACTTCTTTCGCTCTGCGTGGTTATTTTTTGAATTTAGCCCGTTTTAATCCCCCCCCCCCCAGTAATAAATAACCTAATGACGAGGAGTCAACTATGATGGGAATTAATAATTGCTGCCAATAAGCAGCAAAAACCCACCAGCGCTATATAAACCAACAAAAACCTTGACATCAGTAACCTCCTGGGGCATTTATGGGTAATACACAGACAGAGATTAAAGGTGTTTTGTTACGAAAATCCTACGCGAAATTAAAACGCTGTTTGTTTCAGTTGTTTTGTTACAGTGTAACTAGAATGACTGATAGCAGATTTCCGTATCATAAATTTAGTAGCTAGTTTTTTTCCTGGTGTTTATAGATCTGTATACCTCCAACGAGATAAAAACACCCAAGAGCAGTTAGAGATATAATAATCGAGAAATACCCTTGAACCAGGGTAAAATATGGGACATCAAACATCAGTTGAAAATTAATGTTGGCTTTCCACGAATAATTACTGTTTTTATTTATAGATACGCCAATCTTAGTTGGGGAGCAATTCTTTAAGTTCTAAAGTGGCGGATTTATAGGAAAATCAACAAAACAACAAACTAAACAAACCAAAAACAAACAAACAAGCCTGACGAGACAACATTTCGGTGCAAATGCATGTGGCAATGCCATACTATCCATCCTTTTGTATAATGAAATTAAAAATGCAGATTTGCCCAACTGTAGGGTAAAAACCGCTGAGGTAGTTAAATCTAAACTAAATTAATTAAGAACTTAATTTGCATGAGAAATTTTTGGGGTACAAAAAAAATTCTAATCATTCGATTCGATTCGATTGGATACGATGGAATCGAACGTTCGATTGATTACGCCGGAAAGATTTATACTTTTTGATTTTCATACAAGGAGCTCTTACCTTAACATTGTGAATGGTCAAATTCCTGTGATGTTTAGAATCAACTTCTTGGTTCTGTGGTAGAGGATACAGGAACGACTCTCCATCTGATTTCTGATCGAGTTGTTTTGGATCTTTTCCGTACAACGCCACGGTCTTGAGGTCGACATCCTGCGACTGCGTTACATAATTAACTATTCTTTCACTCGATACACCAGTGAACGCCATGTGAATTTGTTCTGGTTGCCCTCTGACTGTATTTTTAGAGCTAAACGTCAAAGCTACCACCAAAAACAGTCCGTAAAAGTCGAAAATCGCAGCCATGCTTTTATACGAGAATGTCAGACTGCTACCATCAGTATCAAAGTGAGAGCACTGGATTGTGTTTCAAAGTTTTGGCTTCGTTTCCGTTTCAAGGGTCATGTGATTTGAGCGTGACACCCGACCACATACAAGCATCACTTCAGTTTCCGAGTTTCATTCAGCCCGATTTTTTTCTTTTTTCCAAGGAAAAGACTATAAAAAAAGCTACACTAGTATTTCTTGTGGTGGTAAGAGGTGGAAAATCATTACAATATTTTTAAAATTTACAGAAGACGTTTTAAAATTAAAGTTGGATTTGGATGATTGATCCGGAGCCATGTATGACAGCATGCACGAACTCCATAGTCTAACTAAATACTTTGCACATGATAAGCTCGCTCTTTGGGGACAGAGCATTAGGTTAATGATTAATATATCTCTATTATGAATAGATAATTGAGGAGTGGCTTGCGAAAATCCCCCCCCCCCCAAATATATCGAGCAAGCACGGACGAAAAAAATGTCACCTATCCCCTCCTTTCAGTGAGGAAAAGTGAGGAAATATCGAGCAAACGCAAAAAAAATTGCGTGCAGTGGTTTTTACGAAAAAATGTTTATCGCACAACACAACATAACAACATAAATTCCTGCAATCTCCCCCATAATCATCCGGAATGACGCGGAGAGCCAGGGGAAGTCCCTCGATAGTCATGACGCAATAATGCTGTGAAAAATCCCCCACAAAACGAAAGCCATCATTTTCATTTCGTTAAACTAGAAATATCTAAATAAAGTATTTTTATGATAATATTATTATAATTACGACTCTTTATGTTTGGGTTGGCTGTGCATTGGTTTTGCCACAGGAAACCCGACAGGCCTGGTTCTCCAGGTGTTATTCCGGCAGTCCCAATTTCTACTGTTCCTTGGTCCTAATTTCCTCGTATACCAGAAATCCCCCAATTTCCGTCAAAAGCTACTTCCGTATTTCTCAGAACAAGAAGGCCACTTTTACACGACTACCTGCCAAGGCGTACTTGGTTCTCGGGTAAGTAGGTAACGAATTTGTAAGTTAATCTTTCACTACAGCTAGACACAGTCAGAATCGAGTTTGGATATATAGAAACACGTCTTGACTTAGCAAATCCGATGGCGACATCCAAATTTAATACACATATGATTTTGGTTTCATTTTCCGTCGCTACTTTCGAAAGGCAAATATAACATGATAGTTATTTCTTAATCCATTCATTCAAACTCCACATATTTCAGCCTTTACGATTATTTACTAAGGCCCGAAACAGCCGTAAATCGAACGAGAAGAACCATCTGCCGGCTAATTCTTAGACTTCTTTATTTTCTGGCGTAGTTCTCGTACATTTGAATAATTTACTAAAATTGAAATATTCGGCGACGAACAGCGGTCATGATTTCAATTCTACCCTCGCAGAAATATCTTTAGGATTTCAACAATATTAGTCCTTCCGTTAGTAAGCTTTAATAGTATTTCAATTCATGGTCTGATGGCGACAGTCTTGAATCTACTGTGCAAAAGCTGAAAAACTTTATATCCTATCTAACAGATATAGATACGGTGGATGTGTTGGTGAAACTTCCTTTATAATCTGCGTGTACCGTGGGTGTAAACACTAAAGGTTCACTTCTAAAGTGAGAAATCGAACCCAGGGTTCTCCCCTTCGTAACACACGCTGTAACTGAAAAATATAGAATTTGCATACCAAATTTTGAAGAGCATTATTAATCATTAAATATCCAAGTAATAAATTGGAATTATTATTTTCCTTATATATAAGTGGTTGGTATATATTGGCCGGCTATATATCCGAGAACAGCGCATTTAATCTCACCGTACTAATGTTATCAAAATGGATCATCAACCGGTCATACCTCATGGATTTAGCTATAAATCTTCCCTACGCGGGGTTAACAAACAATTCGCCATTAATAGTATAAGTCACTGCAAACTGACAGACCTTGAAGAATAGCTAGTAAGGAGACTCATTTTTGAAAGCAGTAGTTCTCCTATTTAAAACAAGGAAATATTTGCTGACTTATGTCATATCTTGATTCTCATTAATTTACTCATATTATTTTAGCCTTGATACCTTCCTTGATGCTTGCAGTTCGTAAAGTTCATTCATGCCAGTTGGGGGCAGCAATGCGCTCAAGAGTAAAACTCTCAAACCAAGGCCGGCACGAAATTCGGGCCTTTGTCCAGCGCCCAATTTGGACCACACTACCACCACAACAAAAACTGTAACATGCGTCAGAAGTGGAGGAGTCAGCACACAAAGTCCTTTAAAACCCCGAGAAAAAGTTTCAGTACAAGTTAAAATCAGTCTTGTAGCCGAGGGAAAACAGAGAAGGCCGAGAGAACGGGAAAAAGACTGCGTGGAGGTACAAGGAGTAAATGATACTAAGGAAACCCTCAGAAGGGAAGACACAAAAGGAGACGTTCAACACAACCCTGTTTTGCATAATGAAAAATCCCTTATTAACCAGCTTCCAGGTGGGAAATGTGAAGTACGAGGTCGAAGAAAAAGAGTTGATAAATCACTAACATTTCCAACTGGGAAAATGGGAAGGGAACCATCCTGTTTAAGACCAACAGAGGCATTAGATTTTTCAAAACTACAAGCAAGGGAGGTACCAGGTGATGGGCATGTTCCAGAAACGACGAAAGAGCGTTCAAAACAGGCTGAACTGCAAGGGAGAAGGAAAAGAGTAACAGTACGACCGACGGTTATCAGAAGACCTCAAACAACTGCTGTGGATTATTATAGAGTGGAGAATATCATAAATGGCTTGTATGACGAAAAGTGTGCATTAAAAATGGATGATATTAAGAAGAAGGCAAATTTTATCAACACTATCGTGGAAAAAGAAATTATCATGAAGATCCATGAATTGGATGACCGTTTTTCCTTCGATATCTTAAGAGCAGGTAAATATATGATGTAAACTGCATCAGTGTTTATGTAAGCTATCGGATTGCAATACAATACGGCCAACCGGTCACTCTTAGTTTCTTTTACTTCGTTCAGTAAGTGTTCAGACTGATTCCCTCTGCTTCAGTCCGATGCACACACTTATGCGACGTAAACAGAACAGAAAAACGACAAGGCTGCTACTTTCGCAATTTTTTTCTTTATCTGTC
Organism: Actinia tenebrosa; assembly: GCF_009602425.1. Next base: position 71,117 of record NW_022261873.1, read on the forward strand.
ATTCATGCTAAAAAAACGTTTAGTGTTTCATTCGTGTCTCTTGTGCTTTAAACTTTTCACAAAATTCTGATAACCCCGAGCAATTCTACTTCGAGGTCATTAGCGAAAATGTTAGTTTTTGTGCTGATCAAAATATCATCTCTCCCAACGTTCAGGGCGTTATATCTCAAATACGCATTCCTTAAATTTCCCCAAATTTTTTGTATTTTGTTAATCAGCCCCAAAAGAGCCTGTTTATGAAATATAAAGCTTATTAACGCAAAAACGTCGAAAGTAGAACCCGTTTTTCTGCCCTGTCTGCGACGTAAGAAGTTCTAGGAAGAGTAAATTGTGGATGATTTATCTTATTCTTATTTATTTAGGCAGTTACTATGAGAAACTTAAAGTTGGCATACCAAACGAGTTCGACATCATGGTCTGTCTCAAGGGTAATAATGTTAACAAGTGCTTTGAGGTTCAGGTTTGCCCCATTAGAAGAGCCACTCCATATCTAGGTGGTTTTAGTTACTTGCAGTACCAAAGTCACAAAGATACCTCCAAGTGTTGGGAAGATTTGCTTATAGATGGTCCAAGTGGAGTAGGACGCGTCTTATCTGCTCACCTCATCGTTGATCATTTCAGGAAGCTTATAAGCCGGCGCTGTCAGAAACTCTCCCAAAATAACAAAAGCAATGTCAGAATTGAGGAGCCGACTATCAAGGGACCAGCAGTAAACGTTAGGTTTATGTCAAACCGTGAAATCATAAATGTTGACATTGTTTTAAGTATCGAGGTGCCAACATGGCCCTCAAATGCAGGTCGCTGGGGTGCTGAGTACCACCGGTGGCCCAGTAGAAATATGATCGACGAAATTAAGTCCAAAGGTTGCCATGTCGTTCCAAAAGCCAATAACATGGACGACCCTCGTTACTGGCGTCTATCCTTTTCCCTTGCAGAGAAGTCTCTCTTGAGAGCACGAGCAATAGACGAAGATAAGAAATGCTATCGGATTGTAAAACATATTTACGAAGTGAACAAAAAACCTCTGGAACCACTATGTTCGTACTTTTTGAAAACCCTTTTTCTTCACCTAAGAACGTCTGGGTTTTTTAGACATGGACGACGGAAACTTTCCATCATCATTGCGTTTCTTGAAGAACTTATTTCAAAGGTTAAAAAGAAAAACCTTCAGCACTTTTTCATTCCTGACGTGAACCTTCTCTGTAATCTGACGGATACAGAAGCTAGTCGCATAGTTTCTTTTCTAAACCGAATCTTATTGAATTTCAGCAATATCCATTCCGCAATTAGTTTTTTTAAGTTTCTTTCGGCGTAAAACGTCTTGGGTGTAGAATTTTTGGCGCGAAATCTTTTTGCAACATGAAACGATGGAGGGTTAACACAGGTATCTCAAGTCGTCTCAAAAATGTATGAAGTAAGTACTATAAGTAATATACGAACAAGTAAGTTTTCAAAATCGTATTCAAAGTGACTTTTTAACTGATATGGCTATGAACATGGATTTTAGGAATTCCATACATCATTATTTTACTAGTGCAGTTTTCGTATGACTGTGAAAAGTTCGCGGCACGAACACGGCCGTGACACGGCAAGGGGTACGCCAGACCAATCACATTGCAAGAGAATTTACTCTCCGTACACTCAAATACCCGGAACACGGCATAAACACGGCGCGGACAAGGTCACGGCAATGCCAGACCAATCACATTGCGCGTGAAAAAATCAGCCAATTAAAATTCTAGAAAGCATCACGGTCACGGCACGTCACGCTTACGGCACTGAGCTTTTCACAGTCATGCGAAAACTCGATGGACAACGCAAATGAAATTTGGAATAGCTGTTAGTTTAGTTGTTTCTTCTTAGGAAGAATATTGCCTTTGAAAAATAGGATAGAAATATGCGTATGATTTATCCCATTGAATGTAGTGCGGGGTGGGTGAGTGCAGTGTCCCCAGTTAGTACGAATGCACTAAAGTGCAAACAATATAACCGTGAAACTTTGGTAATACTAAATAGCACAATTTCGTGCAAATTCCATTGTTTTCTATTGTTTAATTAGCACTATTTTGTACTATTTAGTAATTAGTGTTTCACTGATTAATTGTTTGCACTCTGATGATAAAGATATTTATAATTAATCACGCTTGCTCACAAAGAGAACATTCACCATTTAGAGTTTTTAAAAGACTTTTATTTTCAACCACAAAACGGATCATTTTTATAAACAAATCATATTTTTCTATTTACAAATTTGTACATTAAATAAATTTCTATATCAATATCATGTTGCAAGTATTTTAAAATCTGAATAAAAGTAGTTGTCTTGCAATGAACTTTAAAGAGCATGCTAAAACCGATTTTATGGCTTGAGCAATTCCAAATAAGAAATCATATTAAGTTTCGGCTTTTCCAGTTCACAATCATTACTATATTATATTTTATGCATTCATGTGGTTAAGTAAAACTCCTATATAACTTATAGGTTTTATCTTATAATTATCCATAAAATACCTATATTTCTCCTTTTTGAAAAACTGATATTTTCACATGTGAAAATAACATGTTATTTTCGCATGTGAAAATATCGTTATTTTCGCATGTGAAAATATCGTTACCATGTGTATTTAAGCTATTAGTTTATAAATAAAAACTTTTTATAATAATAAAAAGCTTGTTAAGTTGATTTTATGGATAATTATATAATAAACAGAATATTACATGGGCGCTTGGAGATACGAAATTTTTCTTCTCGTGTTGAAAATCTCTCACTCGTTCACTGCGCTCACTCGTGAGAGATCTTTTCAACACTCGAAGATAAATTTCATATCTCTGCGCGCCCATGTAATATCCTCTACTTATTTCATAAAATTGTGAAATAATAGCCGAACTCCAACCACTTTTCAAGTTTAAAATAAATTCTGGTAATGTCTTAAATATCCACTGTATGATTTCAACTGAAAACATTTTCTTCCTGTTTTTATTTTGCTGAAATACTTAAATTTTTGGTTTCTTATGCTCTATCATAATAGACCTTATATAGATATCGATGAAATACCAGGTTTTCTCTAATGTCGAAAACATGATATCTTTCACCAGTGGTAGATACCATATCTTTCACACGTGAAGATATCGCTGTTGACATAGTAACATAATCGGCTTGCTATTTTAATAAAGAATTTTTGAGCTTTTGTTTTATTTAAGTTTCATCGATATCTATATAATAAACAGAACATTACATGGCCGCTTGGAGATACGAATTTTATCTTCTCGTGTTCAACTTCGATATCTCACTCGTTCACTGCTCTCACTCGTGAGATATCAATTGAACACTCAAAGATAAAATTTGTATCTCCAAGCGCGCCCATGTAATATTCTCTATTTATTCTTGGTGTGACAGAGAATGAACAGCTATTATTTTGAAACTCATCGGTATATAACTGTCATTCCTTTCATATCCTTAGGGATGCTCATGACTTTTTCAAAGAGTAAAAACAAAATAAAATGAATCCTCCAGAGGTTTGTCATGCTGAATTAGGAAAACATTGTCACACCACGAATTAGGTCTACTGATATTTGTTTATATCTTATTCTTTGTGAATATCATTTCTTTTATACCATGGAAGTACAGCCATTTGTATTTCGATGCCATTATGCTCTTCACCAAACTAGCAATGCCATTTCGGATTCAGCAAAAAACAACACTGATGCTCCAGCTCAATCCTCTTTACACAAAAAGCTTACAATAGCTTCATAAGTCAAGAAGACAAGGGCTGTATTAGGAATTTGTCGTATGAGTTGTGTTCCCAATCCACTATACAATCCTCGTCGGCCTTCCTCTAAAGCAATCTTTTTAAGAGTTTGAAAAAAGGAGTGGTATCTTCGAGTACCGTCACTCTCTTGCTGACGTAACCTTGTCCGAACAACTTCATGTGGATATGCAACTATTGATGCTATTGTCTTGGATGTTGCTGCAGCCAGCATGAATTCCACAAAATCAAAAGCACTCTTCTGTCCTCCTCTAGTTTGTAGTTTGTGAACTCGTAACTTGGACTTTATGTGTTCATATATGACGAAGTGTATACAAGTCTCCGTAACTCCAACATAAGATGCCGAAAGTCCACGATAATATCCTCGAATGCCTTCTTTCTGGTATATTGAAAAAATAACTCTCCATAATCTTTGTCTTCTCCTAAAAAGACAACAGAAAACAGAACTGTTAAAATGAATGCTTGAGCTATGTTTTATGCTAAATACTTGGAGTAACTTCGCTTGATGTTCTCAAGTGGGAATATAAATTTTGAGTGTCAAAATATTAAAAAGTTGTCAATATAAAGCAGCACCATTATCAAAAACCTGGTAAACACTTTAAGAATGTAAAATTGGAAAACCATAGCTCAGCTGCCGTGGTTAACCACCGTATCAAGAAGCAGTGACTAAGACTAGACTAAGCAGCTTGTAAAGTATGATGAAGCATCACTCTTCACACTCTTGTATTTGCAATGTGCATATATTCAGGACATATATCACAGCAATACATTCTAAAAGTTTGAGCAAGATTGTTGCTACTTTTCACCCGTATAAATTTTGTAAATTAGTGTTTTACCTAAGAAAGCTCTCCACCATGGTAAGCATTTAGGTGTGAACACCAGACATCATGATGTATTATGACTCCTGAAACTTGCATGTGTCAATGCAAACGACTAAAGCATACAAGTTTAAGGAGCCTGTCAGGATATTTTGATGTCTGGTGTTTGCAAAGCATGGTATATTATCCCTGTTTCTACTAGGAAACTTACCCATTATAAAGCTGTAGTCTCGTTTTGCAAACCCATAATGGACTAGTTGCAGTCGAAGTTAACAGTCCTACACAAATGGAAAATATTTGTTATGAATTGAATAAAGACATGACGAATTTTGACAAGGGAGCTATATGCAAAGCAAAGTTGAAACGGTACTGTAGCTTAGACTAAGCTTTACATTCGCCAAAGAGCATATCTAATAGGAAACCAATGATGGTTTCTTAATTTACTAGGAACAAGTTTGATGGCTTGTAGCGTTGTGTTGTTTTTATATGGAGAGCTATAATGAAAAGCAAAGTTAAAACCTCTTTTAAACTTAGACTGTGCTTTACATTCACAACAGATATAGAGCATAGGAAACAAATAATTGGATGTTTGTTTATCTTTGGGGAATGAATTTGATGAGCAAGCTAAATGCCTCTGTCAAGTAACCCTAGACTTACAGTCTGGTCTTACATAATATTTACCTGCAGAGCAAGCAGACATCATGTGAACCATCTTACTTTCTGGCACCAGCCAACCACTTCTATTAAACTTGTTCTTAGCAGTCGCGTAAAAGGAGAAGTATATAGCCCTTGATGGGGCGACGCCAATAAGTGTAGGTCCAAGCCCTCTAAATAATGCTGGAACTCCTTCATATTGGATTATATTTTTAAGACACATTAGAATTCCTGTGGGTTTCTGATAGGATACTTGAATTGGTACTGTTCCTACACCACTCACACATGTCGTAGCATGAAACGTTGTAACTGAGGACTAAACAACAACAACACAACGTAAATAATCAGATTATTGGAATTCTATGAAATCAAAAGGCATGCTGCAGGGTAGGCCATATTTTATTTATATTAAGGTTTATATGCTAAGCATTTGAGTAAATTATGCTTTGAACTCAACGCAAACAAAGCCACCATTTAGTACAGAATTGTACAAAAAAAATTTTGCACCGTGCTTTCTTTAATTCTTTTACAATCTGCATAAATGTTTACCAATTATAACACCACAAAAAAACTTTTGGCACAAAACCTAAATCCAAGTTCTAGTTAACAAATTTAGGGTTTATATATAAGTATAGTTAGAGTATTTTTAGATGTTTTCAACACATGCATGTAGAGAAGCAATGCTGGAAAACTTTTGGCTGATATTACGTACAGAAATGATTGCATTGATGATAAATGTTCGACCTACCTGTAATCTGGTTTTTACTACTTCTAAGGGACAAGTTAGCGAGGAACCAACAGTTCCTGCGACCCTGCGAATCAAAACAACCAAACATGAGAAAACGATGACAATGCAAGGCTGTTATAAAGCTTAAATTATTTGACATACACAAGCTTAAAAGACTTAAGCTTTCCCTACCAACATTCTATTGTTGTGGGAATAGATTTCGGGCAAAAACAAACAGCTAGAACGAGATTTACAAGTTAGTATTAGGTTGTGTTGTTAGCTTTCCACTCATGTTGATTCGATGGCATTTAGTAACTGGAATTCCGCGTTTTTTATTCCCAAGATTTATGAAACACCAAACCAAAGCATCTAACATGTCTACTGGTTTATACAGTGTTAAGATCCTCCAAAGAAGTAAATCAGAGGAGACATGATTCACGAAAACAACAGTTTACATGATCCACTCACCCTCCCGCTATCAAGTGGACGAACGTAGACTGAGAAGAAGCCATAGTATTGCGCCTCAAACTATTAAAAGGTGAATTTCTCATGCTTTGCTAATAACGTCTAATGTTTTTCCACTTCGATGGCCACCTCATGTAAGATGGTACAAAGCTAAGGAAGGAGGGAGAGATCGGTTATTTGGTACGTTCACAGCAGAGTTTTTCCCCTGTGTTTTTACTGAACTTTGAATCGCCAACTACTCTGGCTTGCTTTGCCGCAGACATTGAACTCTTCACATGTTCAAAACCCGTGCGATGCTTCTGATTGGTGGAAGAGTACTTCTGATCATGTGAACACCACGTTCTTTGACCAAATATGGCTGCATCGTGGTAAATGTTCACGTGCTCGTGCAAATTGTCACGGGTATCCCATCAAAACATTTCATATGAATTTAGAAAAACAAGTTTTTCGTTACTTTATGCCTGGAAAACCTGCGTTGCATACAATAAGTATATAGATTATTGATTAAGAATAGGTATGAAATGTTTGATAGTAGGAAATATTATTTTGCATATAATTTTGAAGTCCTTTGCGTTTTCGCAAACTGAACACGTGAATCCTGCCATCCTCGCCATTCGGGCTCGTGCGACGAGTCGCTTCGTGCTAAGTAGTTGTGTCATTTCCGGTCTAAGCTTGGCCGGCTTGGGCTTCCTTTGCATTGGCATAGACCGTGAGGGACTGTTTTAAAATTGTTTAATTTGCAAGGGAGGGCTCGGAGCCTTACATATTTATTCGTCATTTCATAACCAGTGGTGGATCCAGAACGAATTAGGGGGAGAGGGTTCAGGCTGTTCATTATATTTTTAATCCCCAGGCAGTGTCTAGCCTCCAAAACCAGCCCCCATCTTGGAGTTTTTGACCCAGGTTTTAATTATTAATTTGGCATTGGTAATTGGGTTCATAGTCAATCTTCTATTGGCAAGTAACTCGAGAATAAGAATCAGGTTTGGGTATCAGAAGCAACTAAAGGGAGGTTGAGTTGATGGCCTTACTCCCACACTGTCTCGGTCCTCCCTCAACTCTATGTTAGGACCTGTTAGGGGTCCCCTACCAACAGAAAAAAATCTTGGCATTGTTTAACAAAATCAAAGGTAACCAAGGCAACCCCTAATATAGTCCAGTTGCTTAGGCCCAAAAAATGCTAAAATCGTGACCGAGGTGACTAAAGCACCAAACTTGGCAAAGAACTTCGTTTTGATGTAACAAACGATTTCAGAAGGGGTGCCCAGTGAAACGAGGTCGGGGGGTCTGATTTCACTCCAAAAGGGGGAGGGGTGGGGTATTTCT